>VOPJ01010859.1:0-13719 GCA_014673585.1 Semibalanus balanoides
TTTGGTGCTATATAGGTATGAGGAAGCCGTGTGTAGGGAATCGCTATACTTATGTGGGATTGCATTGCCACAAATATTTGCTATGCATAATATTATTGAGTGTATTTCTGGAACTCTGGAACTGCTCCAAAGTCCAAACTGGTGTTTAAAATAATAAAATACCTTCCGTGCCAATTATGACGCGTCAACACGGCATCACTTTAGTTATGGTGATATGTGTCACCCATTCTTCAGCTGGCTGAGACCATAGTTGAGGAGGTATTTAAATGCTATACTGTGTCTCGCGTGACATAGGTGCCTTTGCTTCACACAAACGTCGCTGTTTGTGCCAGCATCACTGAGACGGCATGATCAGTGTGGATCCATTATCCTAAATCAGCAGCATTTGGCATGCCGTCGTCTTTCCTGGCTCTGACGTCAGTGAGGGCTGATCTGATAGCAGACGAATGCCGTGCAGTGTTGGATACGGTTTCCTGCCTCTGTCTGACGGGGACAGGAAGCGGCGTGCAGAACTCAGCTCAGCCCAGCCTCCTCTCGGTTACCTCATGACGCTGATGTGGCCACTGACGTCAGGCTCAGCTCAGTCCAGCCTTCCTCTCGGTCACCTCATGGCGCTGAATGTGGCCACTGACGTCAGGCTCAGCCAGCCCAGGCCTCCTCTCGGTACCTCATGACGCTGATGTGGCCAAGCTGACGGTCAGGCCTCAGCTCAGCCAGCCTCCTCTCGGTCCCCTCATGACGCTGATGGTGGCCACTGACGTCAGGCTCACAGCTCAGCCCAGCCTCCTCTAGGTCACCTCAATAGACGCTGATGTGGCCACTGACGTCAGGCTTAGCTCAGCCCAGCCTCCTCTCGGTCACCTGCATGACGCTGATGTGGCGACTGACGTCGGCTCAGCTTCCGCCCAGCCCCTCTCGGTCACCTCAATGACGCTGATGTTGGCCACTGAACTCAGCTCAGCTCAGCCCAGCCTCCTCTCGGTCACCTCATGGCGCTGATGTGGCCCAATGACGTCAGTGGCCACATCAGCGCATGAGAGTGACCGAGAGGGGCTGGGCTTGAGCTGAGCCTGACGTCCAGTGGACCACATCAAGCGCCATGAGGTACGCGAGAGGAGGGCTGGGCTGAGCTGAGCCTGACGTCAGTGGCCCATCAGCCGTCATGAGGTGACCGAGAGAGGCTGGGCGGAGCTGAGCCTGACGTCAGTGGCCACATCCAGCGTCATGAGTGACCGAGAGGAGGCTGGGCTGAGCTAAGCCGACGTCAGTGGCCACACAGCCGTCTGAAGGTGACCGAGAGGAGGCTGGGCTGAGCCTGAGCCTGACGTCCAAGTGGCCCAACATCAGCGTCCATGAGGTGACCCGAGAGGAGGCTGGGCTGAGCTGAAGCCTGACGTCAGTGGCCACATCAGCGTCATGGGTACGCGAGGGAGGCTGGGGCTGAGCTGACGCTGACGGTCAGTGGCACATCAGCGCCATGAGGTGACCGAGAGGAGGCTGGACTGAGCTGAGCCTGACCGTTCAGTGGCCACATCAGCGTCAATGAAGGTAACCGAGAGGAGGCTGGGGGCCTAAGCTTTGAAAAAAACAAAAAAGTTTCTGCCGACGCTCGCTTCCCTGTTCCCCGTCAGACAGATGGCAGGAAACCGTATCCAACACTGCTATCGCGCATTCGTCTGCTATGCAGATCAGCCCTCACTGACGTCAAGAGCCAGGAAAGAGCGACGCATGCCAATCTGCTGATTTAGGATAATGGAGTCCACAGCTGACTAGTTCCGTCTCAGTGATGCTGGCACAAACAGCGCGTTTGTGTGAAGCAAAGGACCTATGTCACGCGAGTATCACTATGTATAGCATTTAAATACCTCCTTCAACTATGGTCCCAGCCAGCTGAAAGAATGGGTGAATCACATATCACCATAACTAAAGTGATGCCCGTGTTGACGCGCATAATTTGGCATCGGAGATTTATTTATTTAAACACCAGTGATTTGGAGCAGTTCTCATGAAGTCTCAGAAATACACTCAATAATATATGGCCATAGCAAATATTTGTTGGCAATGCAATCCCACATAAGTATAGCGATTCCCTACACACGGCTTCCTCATACCTATATAGCACCAAAGCCGAACAGATAGAGGGAATAAAATTGCTTATAGTGTTAACGGCAGGAACGACGTTTCCTGAAAATGATTGCTATGGTCCCATGGTGCTAACTTTAGAGATGTCAATGTTGTTATTACCATTGAACGCCATAGGCCTCAGTAATGTAATATTATTGGTAGCATTATTCTATAGGCCCTGCCAGGCCTATAGAAAACGACATCCATGGTTAACGGCTTTCCTTCAATTCATATGGCATGATGGCGAACAGGGAGCAGTAATCGGTTAATTGAAGAACAATAGGGTATGCAATGCACATGACGAACTGAATAGACGGAACGAGGCCATTCAAGGTCAATTGTGCTCAAACAGTTCGGAAATCGATGTTTTCTTAAACGCAAGGTCTCTGACTAATGATCAGCCTGAGTAGCGAGTGCACACCATGTAATGTTTGCAGTTTGCACAAATGCCGCGATTGTTGTACAGTTGCCTGACACCGATTCACCCCCATTCCGCTCCTTTGTTACCGCTTAGTGAACTAAACAAAAGGAGTGGCCCTATCACGGAATATGAGGTGCCAGTGAACAAAGACATGGAGTGACCTTCCCTGCGATGATGCCAGTCGCTACCCAGCAGGTCCTCGTGAGCGACATTCAGACACGGAAAACAAAGGTTTTCCGCCGTTTTTAAAGCAAATTAGCAATAGTTTTGATTCTTAGGAACATGTAAGGTCACTGGGAACGAGAAGGCTATTTAGGTCCTCTTGAATGTTCGAAACGTCAAAAAGCTATTGAGCCAATTCAGTTATGTTTTCAGTAAGCAATTAACTATACCTACACTTTGTAAGGTTGCGACTTCTTACGAGCATGCTGCATGAGCAAAGTACGAGCAAAGACGAGCATACACATCAATTTTGGTGTCCAAAATTGATGAACGATTGGTGGTGCTCACTCATGTCTGTATTTGTATTTACTTCTAAGAACATCCACACTACTAGTGGCTATCATCGTTCAGCATCAAATATACACACAGCATAGCGAATGGTTAGGATCACACTATCACAGAACCCTATAGTGCCAACCCAAAGTTAGCCGATTGGGAACGGCAGAGCTAAATTGTATTATTTTTATTATTTTATTTTTATCTTTTTATTTTTTATTGTGATTTTATTATTTTTATTGTGGAGTAAGTCCTCTTTGTATTTAATCTAAATCACCCACTCCAAATCACATCATGTTTTTCGTCGATCCCAGATGAGTCCTTGAACAGGTCGGAAGGGCGTTGAAAAGTTCGGATGGGCCCCTGGACGATCTGAAGGGACCTTGGGCCTTTCAACAGTCAGAATGCAGTTGTCCAGTAAATGCAACTTAAATTTTTTGCGACGCTCTGTGGCGCAATTTAACTACAAATTGTATTATATGCGGGTTGAAAAATCGTGCCATATCTCGGCGCATTTATTTTGTCATGCTGCTATTTTCCTATATGGTTTGGCAAAATAGTTCGCTTTAGCACTTCTTTACCGCACTTTTAAACGCACCATAACATGTTTAGAGGTCCGCACCATAAGCAATGTTACGCATTGATGAGAATGCATATCCTAGGCATAACACTAGAGAATCGCGCCTCTCCGCAACGCAATTGATTTAATAGTTGCAGGTCTTGATCCTAAACACATTCCAAGTTGGTATAACTTGTTCCAAAGTTGATATGGTAGTTTACTAACTACAGCTTTTGAAACTTTGTATGGCCCATGCCAAACCTAACATACTGCATTCTCCATCCTTGTAACGTGCCCTTTCAATTTCCAGCCGTTTTGTTTGACCTTTTAAACGCTTGGGAAGGTAGCCCTTTCAACGCTCGGGAAGGGGACCCTTTCGAGGCGCCAGCCCCCATCCGGATCCGCCTAGACGAAATCCTGACTACGTACCTGACAGAATCTCCCCCTCTTCCGGATGAGTTTTCAATAACTTGCATAAAATTATATCTATCAACGTCAATTTTTCAGAACCTCCTGCTTTATCAATTATACGTTCTATCACCGAATTGCAATGAAAATGGTGGTGTGCTTTGAGATTTAAAAAAAAGTTTTAATGACGCCATGTCATGCCATTTTCGGTAGAAAAAAAAACAAATCGCGGAAAATCGAGTTTATGAGCAAATTGCAAACAAAAACACTAAAGGAAAGACAATAACATTCTATTTAACATGCTAATATCAGATTTGTAATTTTTACACCCAAAGCAAAAAAAAAACGTTATCAAAAACTTGCAAGGACGCAGGAACTGGGGCAGTGGGGGGGGGCAGCGCCGCCCCCCCAATTTTTTTTCGAGGAGGGGCGTCGCCCCCCCCCCAACTTTTCTGAGGATTTATATTTTCTGTTTCAGTTTTCTTGAATTTTTTTTTTTTTTAGTAAGTCGTTGAAAGAGAAATCACAAATCATGTGGATAGGTAAAAGTACTTGTTGATCATTAACGTTTGAAATTTTGCATGTAGGTATAATGCTTTCTAGCCAATTTGAGGCTAGTTTAGCCATTTTGAAGGATAGTTAAATTATCGTGAACTGATAAATTTGGTGTAGGATATCACCAGGCACCGTAGGTCAACCACATCCGTTCCAAAGCGATCTAAATGCCATATGGAGAGCTGTTAATGACGCAATGGACGTCAAGCAAATTTCGCGAGTTTTTACATGCTTGGTGCGAGATTACAGTTTACGCATTGCATTCAGTTACGATTGCAATGACGATGCTGATTTTTGCCAGCCTACCATTTTTGTTTCTCCCTTTTTTAATATCTTCACCCAAAAATGGTCTCGATTTGAAAGCAAAAAGCACAATTTGAAGTTTGGGGTGAAAACCTAATTACAAAAATCTGAGAGCCATTTTAGCGAAAATGGCTTGTCCCATTTTTCAGAACGTTTTTTGTTCGCCCATTGACTTTTTAAACACTCCGAATTTCCACGATTTTTAAATTATTTATTGTTTTTTTCCCGGGATTAACGCCCGTAATATTCACGAGAGTTATACAATTGCGTTTCAATCAATTTGATATTAGACCTAAAACTATCTAAGCCAACAAATTAAGGGGAGCACTTGATTATGGTGCCCCTTAAAAAAAACAATCTTAAGGGGCACGGTAACGCGGTGCCCGCGCTCCGTTCCGCCGCCTATGATTCCGAGGATACGCATGATATGCTCCGTCTGTCTGGATCATGCCTAAATCATCGGCCATTTCCTGAGACCCAGCGCCCATTTTTTATTAAGTGACCCATACAAGGTCACCCATGTCATCTTGTATGTCCTTCAAAACCAACAACACTAAATCGTCTAAAACAGAGATTATCCAGTTAAGAGTGAAACCGGAGCATAAGTTTTGGTACATGTCAATAAATCAGGTATAATGGTAGACATATCCTCGAGAGTCAACGTCTCCCAATTTGCAACAGCGACCCTATTTGGGTTACCAACTAGACCTTGGACCTGAGGTCAAACTGCGCGAGAGTTGACCCTGGTCTTGATGATATGATTTAAAGCGCTGATGAGACGACCAACACGATGGCGTCAAAATTATTGCCTTATCTTGATTAGGTAAAAAGTTATTTGTGGAGAAAAAATGATTTGGCGAAAACAGCCTTATGACCTTTGATGATATCTGGAGCCTTAAACTATTAACCTGAAATCAAACTTAAATTTGAGTACACGTTGGCGATTGCATTTTTCAAGAGCTTTTAATCGCTTTCCGTTTGGAGCCTAGAGCTATCATAGTTTGCGAGATATTTGGGGATTCTGGAGCAAGCCCTGAAAGTGGAAAATCTGACCGCTATGATGACTCTCATGTAACTCATAAATTGAACTGTTGAAGAATGACCGACAATAGTTTCCAAATCCTTTTGACGAGCTTTTGAATGGTTTCCCTCCGGCACGCACGAATTGGTGGCGCCGGCACCGGCACGGCGCGGGTTATACGCATAAAGCAGTTCAAGATAATCCCGTACCCAATATATTGATTCATAAGGCATCCGGACATTGGAGAGAGTATTTAATGTATCAATTCTTAAACTTGTATAGGTATCGCGGTAGGCTCAAGACTAGAATGTACTGGATGACCTTAAATCAGGTCAAATTACATCCGAGGTCATGCGAGGTTAGACTATTGTTAACGGTCCATTTGCGTTATAATGCATATTTATTTGGGTAATTTTTGCGTCTAGAGGCGTGAAAAATACCTTAAAACAATATAAGTTTAGCTCATAGTATAAAGCAAAAACGGAAATCATTTTGTTTGCATGGTAGGTAGGGTAATGCGTGGAAAGTGGTCGATTTTGGTCTTGGGAAAGTCATAAATTATTGTTCTATTTTTTGTATCCATTAAGTTTCGTACACGTCAAATGTCTCGACAATTTCCTCAAATTCTCGTCTTAATCTTGATGCGTTTCTATGGATGGGTAGGTATGTATTGAGCTTTTTAAGCTGACGTTTCGGAATATATACAAATTAAGAAATGTCACATTTTTTTTCGCTAAATTGAAAAATACGAGATAAGTGTTGATTAGGCCGAGTCTATTGTCAATCAAATTAAGGTCTCAGTCACTCTCAAAATACCTGTAGTGGCCGTCGGGCCGAGTTAGTGGCGTAAATAAGTAATACCGGGTAATACAACCAAAAGTGACTAGTTCAAATCGGGCAGAATACGTGAGACGGGATTTCAGGCTGAGTACTCGTGTGGCAGGCTAAGATCCTGCCCCCCCCCCCAACTTTGAAACATACTTCCTGCGTCCCTGAAAACTTGTCTGTCGTTTTACAACTCACAGTACCTACTGTTTTAATTATGTGGGCCCCCACCCCCCATTGACTACGAGGGCCCCTCTGATCCCATTTCCCCCGGGCGAAATCCTGGCTACGCCCCTGTTAAGGGAGGGGGTAATTGCTCGTTTTGCTCAACCATAGATCCGTCACTGCTTCTGCGCCACCTTGGGGCATTTGAGGCCTTGCGATGGTAGGACATTTAAAGGGAATATAGCACCTTTAACATTAGTTTTTAACTGAGATAGCCAGATTGTCGGGTGTACTGAGAAACATCAAATCTGAATATTTTTCCTTCCAAACAGGCATAGTTGCTGAGTTTGAACGGCAAACCGTTGGGCAATATATGGGCAAGTTGGGGCATATTACAATTCCGTGACGTTTCGGCATACGTCATATAGTTATTCCACTGTGATTCCAGCCGCACTGTCGTTTTCGCTTTTTGAACCGCTCCGCAGTATTTCAGTTACCTTGCGTTCCAGAGAGAGGCCGGCCGGTCCGCCACTAGAAGGTATTGACTTGATGAATTTTGAATGAATGTCAAATTTTCATATTTCTCTGTCAGTTTCATTGGATTTCAATTCGAAAATAATGCAGACAATGGTCTTCTTCAAAAGCACTGTTGTGAAGTAGCTCAGAAACGCGGTAGCTGCAATATCTCCGCAATGAAGCATGAATTCAAGTAGGGTACTAAACTTATGTATTTCACATCTGCCTGGCCATATCACTCTTGATGGACATGTCAATAAATAAATATTTTTGAACAATTGGTGAACCGATTTTCGAATTAAATCAACCTAGATACTTCGTGAGGTGAAAAATGTGTTGAGGTGATGGACTGGTCAGTGTTCAGCGATATATCAACATTATGAGGATTTTTGGGGGTTACGAAGTAGGCTCGTTTTCCATAAACATGATTGGCCATAACTTTGTGAATTTACATTGGAATTTCCCATTTGAAAATAATGCAGAGAAAGGTCTTTCAATGGGCCAACTTGATGATGGGTGTCCCATAACGGTACTTAATTTCTCCAGAATAGAAGCATATGCAGTGCTATCTAATGAATTGTCCTCACTGCGGCTAATCACACAATGAATCAAATGCACTCTGGTGTGGATATAGTTTTAAGTAATCTATCATTGTTAATTGTTAGTTGATTTCCTAATTTAAAAATACTAAAAAGATGGCTTAGAATAGACCCAGTGCAAAACATTTACGCATTTGTACTAGTCGCGTCCAATATTATTTGTGCGAGTCAGGACAGCGACGCAGTTTGTTTATTTACGGTTTTTACGCTCTGATTCAAGGGCGTTTTTGGCCGTTTCGATGCCTCCTTGTGACGTCAGCAACTCCTTTTGGTGACGCATATATTGTTGTATCACATGTAAACATATATTTTTCAGCATTACAACAAATTCGACTACTTTTTTTCGCATGTGCCGAGGACGTAATCGTGCATTTCTTACTCCCATCAATTCTACACATACTTTCCCAAGGTGCTATATTCGCCTTTAAGGAAACTGTCATCAGATGTGGAAAAATGTAACACTTATGCAGACAGAAATGCTTTGAAGCAACAGAAAATATATTTTCTTTTATCCTGAAATATGGATCGTTGTCGAAAATTGTGGCTCTTTGTCGAAAAACTGCATTGTTAGCATGTGTTAAAAGCTGCGTTATAGTGGACCAGCGAGCGAACACTTCGCCATTGATAATATTATGCTAGTTATGTATACAATTATAGGATAATCACTCCATTTGTACTTACTAAGTTTGTAACTGTTTTCACATAAGTTCCGATTTCTTTACATCTTCTTTCGAAGCACACAATGTCATAACAGCATGCGCTTCTTTTTAAATCTGCGCCACTTCTGGCAGCCTACTGAATATGCGTGTCTATGTTGTTCGAAATATATTGCTTTTTGGGGTATAGGTATCTTGATAATCTAGCCAACGGCAATGTCATATTCAGGCATTTTCAGGTCACCCCCTTATTAGCACATCCACAGCGATATTGCGTATCTCGGGGGATAAAAGCGTGTGCTGGCAGTGGAATTTCCGCGTTCCTGCTTTTCGGTCGGTGAGCGCGAACATGAACATGTTAGATCGCATGCGGCCGGCCGGCCGGACCGGCTCGTTGTTATTCGAGAGGAGCGGCTCGGGGGAATTCCCGTCCATCCGAAGCCGACAAGGAGCCTTGTTGGTGAATTCTATCTGGTCACGATCCGGCCGACCTCGACTGACGCCATGTGGTGAGAGGATCGAGGCGGCAGGGGATAGGAATCCTCCGTCTTATGAAAGTAGCCTTCGGCCGTAAAGGAGGCCACGCGGCCACGTGCGCGGACGACCTGTCTGGGCTATATTTCATAGCTGATATATATATAATATATATATATATATATATATATATATATATATATATTTATATATATATATATATATATATATATATATTACCAGTAAAGACGCCTTAAAGACGGCGAAGGAACGAGCGAGTCCGAATAAATCCGCGGTCAATTTTAACCCGTCCACGGAGGTTCGTCTTGGCAAAAGCATGCTTTTGAATTAAATTTTCGCTGTGTGTTGTTTTGCCGTCGCAAATAGATACGAACTAAATTCGATACTTTTGAAACTTAAATAGGTTTTGCCAGCGTTATTTTAATTTCCAATTAAAAGCTTCAATTTTGTTAGGCAAATTGGTTGTTTGGGTGGGTATTAGATGGATTTGATTTGCAGCTTTAGATCAAGCTGGCATCATTTGTATCGTCTAGCACCTTTGGTTTTGAAGCTACGGCGTTGTAATGAAGGAATGTTATATAATCGTCAATCAAAAATATTCAGGCAAGATTTTAAGCAGGCGAAATACTGTATTAAAACCTCAATTTTTTTTGCAATGCATTTTAGAGACGGTACATTGGTTCTAGCAGTATTGGTGTTTGTTTCATCGTTTCACGTCCCATAGGTGCTGAGGCAGCTGATTTAAAATGTGAAACGTCCCATAAACTAGAATTTGCGCTTTGTATAGCAGTAACTTTGCACGTACCACGCGCGTCGCTGATCGACACATAAGTGGCATTCCGCCGACGGATGCGTTTCTCTACGCATCTGTGTTGACCCGTGTCTTTGCGACTATTTGGTGCCGAGAATAATAGGTCAGGTATTGCAACGATGTTTTGCAGGTTAATTTTCCTGAAAGGAACAGGGGTGCACGTGCGGCACAGTGCAGTGTGACCCAGAGTTTGACCTGAACAGCATTGCCAGTGGTGTGGTCTCCAGCCTCACACCCGAAATTTTAGCTTTATAGGTCCAGCCGTTTCTCAGCTACAGACGGATAATATTTTTCTGACACCGCCTGACCGCGGCACGTGTCACGCGGCATGCTGACCCATCACATGATAAAAATGCAATATTCATAATGTCCATTGATGGGGCTATCAGATGGCGAAACCGCTTTAGTCATCGGATGCGGGATTCAAAAGATTACTTCTGACCAAAGGGCCGGTTCCCCCCCGCGGTCCTGGCCCGGGGCCGGCCCGGCCGGGTCGGGTTCGGCGCTTATATCTGAAGAAAATCTAGTATTCAATGAGGCTTGCTCGCGCTTCGCGCTCGTATCGTAAAATTAGGGTGGTCCTTTGTTAGAGGGTTAATTTCCAAATTAATGTATTTTAAGCTCCAACCCCACGAATTCGTTGGAATAGTCGAGAAAACTCTCCTGGCGAAATTATTTTAAATTCTAACAACATTTACCCCTACCTCATCGACCTTAAAATTTAGGCTTAGTTTCTCGTGGTGGCTAACATAAGAACGACTACGTATCGACCTGTGCTGAACTTCGAAACGATCCTGTAATGTCCAATCGCCTCTTTCCATGTGATACGTTGATCTGTGTGCTTGTGTAGTGTGAATTACTCTTTCTTCTCACCCTAACATATTTTGGTGGGATGAGTCATCAATCTGTCAAGCATGGCGAAACATTCCCGGGTCTCAACTTCCCTCGCGTCGGAAGGAGAAGTGCTGGGACTGTTGGTATACCGAATCGAGGTTGACAGGAAGTCGGGTGGCGGCCAACGATGTCATGAACATTGTCATTGAGCTCTGGTTGAAGGCCAGGATCCCATCACAGCAAAAGGACACTGCATGCTGGCAAGGATTGCAAAACTCCATAAGGAGTTTGAAAACGTAAAGCAGAACTAGGGACGAGCTGGCTCTCTAGCGGTGTGTGAGGAAGCTTTCAAGAAACGGACGTTTAATCTATTGAATGTCACCGCTGCCAATGCCTTGGATGTCCTCACCAATTAGGAAGATAAGTCATCTTTGCTACCTCAGCGCGAACAAACTCGCCATGGAAAGCTGAGATCTGTCGACACACGGTTAGCTGCCGTCGAGGCCCGTTCCGCTCAACGCAGTGAAAAGCAGGACCAACAGAGGCAGCGCGCGGAAGATGAAGCTAGGACGTCCACGACCCCAGTGGTGTTTGAATCGTCCTCCACCTCTGCAGATTAGACCACTGAGGAGGGGAGGGGAGCAGAGATGCAGAAGCGAGACCTCCAAAGCGCTCCAAGAGGGCTATGATAAACGTGATCACGCCAAGTGTGACAGCGTCTCTGGACAGGACCAATATTAACCGAACGGTAGCAAGTCCATGTCCTGTCGGTGGCAGCCCACTCGCTCGGTCAGATCTCCAACATGAACATAAACTGCAGCTCAATCCGGCAGCATCGGTGGAAACACCGGATGGACACAAGTGTTGCACTTCAGGAGGAGCTAATGAGGGGGGATCTGCAAGCTCATTGTTCATTGGGATTGGAAATTGATGCTTACGACCAAGGAGACCGTCTATCAACTTCCCATTCTGGTCTCGGGCAATGGAGCTGTGCAGCTCCTCAACGTCCCCAAGCTGCTGGACGGAACGGGCTCAGAGATGGCCAAAAAAGTTGTCAGGTCACTCTAAGACTAGGACTTCCCACTGAGCCCATCGGTGGGATGTCGATTGACACGACATCCTCCATTACTGACCTGAACAACGTGGCTTGAGTCCTGTCAAACGGCAGCTAAAAATATACTATGTACTTCGCGTGCCGCCATCATGTCTTTGAGCTGCTCCTCGCTGCGGCTCTCACGACGGTCATCGGCTCCACGTCAGGTCAAACCAAGAACTTGTTGAAACGCTTTCAACATCACTGTAAACTCATCGACCGGAGTCAGTTTAAGTTCAGTGATTCCCACCCCTATGTGCACCCTCTGCTAGAGCATGTGGACAAAAATTGGTTCCAGAACACCCTAATCAACCACAAAGGCCTTCGTACGACTACCGGGAGCTGCTGGAATTTACTGTGATTTTCCTCGGTCAGGTCCCCCAGGAGGAGTAAGGCTCCTAGCCCCCGGAACCATGCACCACGCAAGGGGGATGTCCTAAGCTGTCTACGCACTGAAGGTGTGGATGCTCCGGAGCCAATTTAAGCTCACAACGAGGGAGGAGAAGGACCTGTGGGAAACCGCCGTCTTCGTCAGTCGTCTGTACGCGAAAGCCTGGATACTGGCTCCGGAGTCTACAGCTGCCCCTAGACACGACCTGCAACTGCTGAAGGATTTGACGACCTAAATGGACGTCAACCGGGACGTTAGGAAGGGAGCTCTGACCAAGCTGCAAGGCCACCTGTGGTACCTCTCGGAAGAGTTTGTCGCTCTGACGCTTTTCAACCCCCTGGTCACGGTGGAGGAGAAGAGGCAAATACTCACCTCACTTCACACCACGCTGGGAGCTGAATCTTAAGTGAAGCGCCTAAAGCTGCCCAGCCAAGACGTCTCAGGACTCAGACATAGCATCAAACAACAAGTGACGGTTCTTCCAAAAGCTGCGGCTGGAAGACGGCTTCCTTGACGCCGTGACCTGTCTTGAGCGGAAAGATTTCCGGACAGCAGCGGCCTTCGTGCAGGGGAAGCGGTCATCAACGACCACGCGGAGTTAGGAGTTTCCTTCATCCAGGAATACAACCAAATTACAACTCATGATGATGAGCAACAGCAGTTTCTCCTTCAAGTTGTCTCTCTTCCTCGCGCGAAGTTACCGCGGACTTCAGAAAGAAGACCATGACGGCTGGTGTGGCGTCCAAACAGGAGCAGGAGCACTAAGTTATACGGGCCTAGGGGCCTTGTGGTATGTGGATCCTTGATGGGTGCATAATCGTGCGGTTTGTTAGGATGTTTGGAAGAGACTCAGAGTATGTTCAATGTTCATGTAACTAACCAAAATTATATTTCCATGTTGTGTTGAAATATAGTTTTGTTACACTTTATTTACGTTGGGTAAAGTTATATACTATAGTTTACTTAAGATTTTGCTGATTTTTGCTATAGTTTAATACATTAAACTGTGTAATGAGGTCATCATGTATAAAACAAAGCAGGTAGTGTGTTATTAGCAAACATTTGGGAACAAATGACACTCAAATTTGTTTCCAATGATCGTTGCCTTTATTTATTTTCTTTATACGCTCTACTTATTCTCAGATAGAAAGGGTATCTCGGGGACCCTAAGGGCGAAACTTCAAGGTCGATGAGGGAGAGGTAAATGTTGTCCGATTTGATAAAAAAAGTTCACCAGGAGAGTTTTCTCCTCTATTCCAATGAATTTCGGGGATTGGAGCTTAGACTTTCCTATTTTCAAATTTAAGGACCACCCTAATATATATATATATATATATATATATATTCGATTGAATTCGACAGCATAGTGAGATTTTCATAGATGTTGAAAGTGACGAGAAATTAGACATGCTGCGTGTCAAGCTGATCCAGGAATCTGTTTTGAA
>VOPJ01010860.1:0-18472 GCA_014673585.1 Semibalanus balanoides
AATTAGGCAGATGTCCCTCTTCATCCACATGAGCCACAAAAGCATTAGATGACCTGTGGTACCTCAGGTCCGCATTGTGCTCGCGTATGCGTGTTTCCATTTCCCGTCCGGTCTCTCCGTAACGCACGCGTTGACTCATGAGTACCGGTACAGAGGCTCGAACCGGTACCGGTACAGAGGCTCATGAGTCCAACTCTGTCTATTGTTGCCACTGGAGGGAAGAAATTGGGGGAGGTGCTGAAATGTAAGAAAAGAGAGGAGCAAAACAAAAGCGTAGTATATAGGATCCCATGCGGTAAATGTCAACGCGTGTAGCCCTGCTTATTCATATTAGTTATCTTCCAGTTTTGACCTCATGACCTGACCTTGACCTTTCATGGGGTCAAGTTGTGAAAATGACTGTTGCTATCGAATTTGAAGTGAAAAATAACACCTAAAACATGTGTCACAAGACTTTCGTTGACCTCTTGGTAACAGTGACCTTTTGTGACCTGATTTTGACCTTGACCTTTGCATACAATTTCACTTTTACTTAATGCAGAAGATGTATAAACCCCTCTGAGAGCTTTACTTGCATTGATAGTCTTAATCGAAGGTTTTGCCTTAAAAATATGAATCATTAACTAAATTAACTCGATTTTTACATTTGACCTGACCGTTACCTGACATTTGCCCTAACTTGAAACAATTTCTGGTATGCATTCAATTTGAATCATTGAGAGCTTTCGATCGCCACCTTGTGCGTTTCTCTGCGGTTATTGGTTCGGAAGATACGAGGGGGTTAAACTTTTTCGCCCTACGCCGCGCGTTCGGCTGGAGACCCCTGCGCCGCGCGGGTTAACTTTCCCAGTTTTCTACTAAGGCGATTGCTTTTCACGTTCAGTGCAGGGAACGCGCGGGAGGGGAACATGCTTGTATTGAATGCCCCCTCCTCCCCAGATTCCTTCGGGGATTCGTCCCTGATGCCCCCACCCGTGAATCCGGCAGTGGGGCGACATGCTTTAGCATAATTCACTTTTTCAGAAATGCAATAACCATTTAGACAATACTTATACAACCACTTCCAATACCAGTAAAAAAAAACGGTGTCCTGGTTATCTTGAAATTTACACACAAATGTAAATTTAATGGTTGTATCCATCCGTGCGGAATGGATACAAGATATTCTGGAGTGCTCCTTCGGTGCCAGGGTGGGGTGGGGGCAATGGCCCCCATGGCCCCTTAACCCGCGCGTTACTGGGATATATTCTGTAACGCGACTTACTTGGGGGAGGGGGGGCTATTTATAGCCCCCCCATCTTATATCCGAAACATCTGGACCGATCTGAAAAATTCGAACGGTATTCGATAGCCCTATCAAAGTTGTCGAGAGAAACCTAATATTGTTTTCCTCGGGGTCACTGATGACGTCACAGGTCGCGTCAAAAAATGTTTGACGCGTGCCATCAAGTTGGTGGTCGGCATTGTCGCGCAAAAATGCAATATTAAACGCATAATAAGTTGGCAAATTGGTATGATTCGTGCATCTGACACTTCTTATTACTATTTAGGGCTCATTTTGACCTTGGGTCAAGTCAAAGTCATCCGAGGTCACGAGGTCAAATTGAAGATTACGGTCATTAGGAGTTGTAACATATGTTTAAGGGTTGATTTATCAGTTAGAACGCGAAAAATGGTCTAAGAACATGTTTTTTCATCATACACATTGAAGAAAAAAAACGGAAATGCAATTTTTTCTTACAGTAATATACAGTTAAGGTGGTCTAATTCTGTCTTTGAAAGGTTATCACTCAGTCATTTTTGAAGATATTCACTTTAAACTTGCTACACACATTCATTAGAATCATTTCAGTTATATTCCTTTTTTTAAAAATTCAAAAATATCAGTAATTAAAAAAAAGTGTCTTTGGATTTATCAAAATATCGAATTTCAGCAAATTTCACAAATCCGTTATAGCAGTTGGATATCCCAACTTATTACCTGTCGTTTGGTGTGTAACAATTGAGTTTATGTTCAAAACTGTACTTTTGACAGCGTTTCCCGCAAACCTTCATTTTTCAACAACAAAACGCGGAACATGACGTCACTCTGACGTCATTTCCGGTTGATCTATCATATTTTTATTTTTTCATCAAGCAGAATGTGTCAAATTGATTGGGGACAAGGTGCTGAAAGTTTGGTGCCGATACCTATGCTGGTTTAGGATATATTGCAGAATAACGGGAGGGGGGCTATAAATAGCCCCCCCCCCAGTAACTCGCGGGTTAAATACGCCACTGAATGATGCCTGAATATTATGTCTGACACTCTCACCGGTTGAGTTTCGCCGACTTTGCTCTGCCTCAGAAAATGTCAACCTAAACCGGAAAACGAAGACTCCAAGAAGAGTCTGATAGACCACAAGTTATCGGTAGACCCCATAGACAGCTCAACACTGCTAGGTAGGGGCGCAGTCAGACCTTCGACAAGGGGGCCTGACAATCCACAAGGGGCCCCCTCAGAAATTTCCCCCCCCCAAAAAAAAAAAAAAAAAAAAAAAAAAAAAAACATGGGCCACTATATTTTGCAGGGCCCCCAAAAAAATGCAAAAAGGGACGTCGCTAATATTTTTGTAAAAAAGTCGGTCCAATGGTAGGGAATACGTGCCCCTTTGCCCCCTGCCTGCGTCTCTGCTGCTAGGGTATCGTTACAACTTCTAGCACACCATCATGTAACAAGCCATTTCATATAATAATTTATATTTTGCTCTTACCGGTCTGCGTGCACTATTCTGAGAGTGCTCTGAATCACCAACTGGCACGCTCAATTTACCTATGAAAATGCCGCTGAGGGAGGAAGAATATATGCACTGCAAGTGCCTGTGTGCTGTCTGAAAGACATTTTACAACGAGCATTGATGTTGGCTGAATTCATAGATCACGCTTTCCACTCCAGCCAATAGCTGGTCATCACATATAGCCTTGATCACATGTATTAAATGTAGTGGTCTTGTGATGATCAAACCACGGCAGAGTCGTTGCTTTAATGTCTCAGTGAAGTACATGTGGATGGCAGGAGTGCGCTACAGCTCGCCAAATGACGATCCTGCGACATACTTCAATGGCAAAGCAGAGCATGAAAGATTGCTCCACTTAAGAACCTTGAATGTGATCACTGACCAGGCGTCCTTGTGATGATAATGATGATGGTGGTTAGAGTTTTTCAAACGTCGCAACCGTAGATTGAAATATGTTCCCCAATACGTCTTCGTAATGTACTTCAGTGAAGCAGCGTTTGATACACGACATGACATTACAGAAGACGCAGCTTATTAAGCCCACGGTTTATACGCCCAGCCGCTTATTACGCCCAAGTTGGCCCGGTACGGAATTTCCTGTACAAAAAATAGGCTGAAACTCCGCTTATAACGTCCACACTTCGGTTATAAAGCCCAGTTCAGCAAGTGCTAAGTCATCGTGTCGCCCACTCCTGCCGGCTCTTCACGTGTACAAGCGGCCGCGGTGCCGTAGTTTTTGCTCTGTGTCCTGCCTCAGTCCGGCGGCACCGTGGCGTATTGAAGCATGCATGCGCACATCGGCCCCGAAGTGTCTCGGGAGATTTACCGCCGGCGCCGGACGGCAGTTCCCACGCGACGGTCACGAAGGAGTGGCCGCACCACTGCGCTGTCTGGTCTCATTAAGTGTATAACGCAAAGGTAATACGCAACCCAAGTCCTACGTCACGGGCTGACGACTGACACAACTGACGACGGAATGTTAAAGGCCATAGACCTTAACCGTATAAGTTGTTCCTCAATTTATCGGAAAATGGCTTGGAACTTAGCTATGTGAGATACATCACGTGAAAGAAGGATATTTGCTTTATTTTTTGAAAAATAAAAAGGTGCACTTATTGTAAGAATTAAGATAATTTAAGCAAAGAATAATACACGTTATGTTCCTGGCGCACTTGTAACGAAACATTTCCTTACATAGCGTTTGAGTTTTCAGCCGTTACTACGTCTTCAAATGACGTCATATTACGTATCACTGTTGATTTGCTCATACTATAGTTGTTTTTGTGATGTAAGTCTATTTAATATAACTAAATTAAATAGAATAAAGGCAAAAAATGGCTCTATTTTATGCTTCCAGGAAAGTTACTGAAAATTATGACGTAAGATAATCACTCTAACACGAAATACGAAGCAGCGTTAGCTTTAAACTAGCTTTAAAACCTCTTTAAAAAATGATAAAAATTAGTCTGATCCATTCCGTTGCCTCTCAATGCTAAGTTCAACTTCATTTAACGGAAAGAACATCTTATTTGTTGCGTCTATGGCCTTTTAACAATACGCAGTCAGCTGTGTACGCCCAGCCGTCAGTTGATTATGTCAAATGACGTCACGACTTGGGATGCGTATACAATATAAATACCTCAGGTGATAATCATAGAGGAAAGTGGGGAGAATTGGGACATATTTGCAAGTTCAACTTTGAGAAGGCATTGCTACAAAAGTATAATAACTAATTAATATTGTCACACAGTAAGGAATAAATTGAACATTTTTTTTTTGTGTCCTGTTAGCAAATAAATATTGACTTTGCGTAGGATACGTCTCGTTGGGGAGCAAAAACAAAGACCTTGCTTTCACAGGAGAATATGGACACATGCGCAAGTAGAAATGGGACAGACGTGAAGGAAGAAATTGGGACATACTAAGGTGCATTTGACAACAGTTCTACATAAGCTTCATGTGTTGCAACTAATTTGTAATGGAATACCTGAGTGCATTTGCTTCCAGGGGTCAAAAGCGGCCGTCCTGGACCGATAGCAGTCGCGACCAGATAGCCAGCTTTGCTGACTGAAGTTAAGCGACCAAGCGGCCGGGAAAATCTTTAGTTTCGTTTGTTGGCATTTAGCTTTCATATTAGTTTCGCTTCCATGTTTTAAAAAAAAATATTACAACTTTTACATTACTAAGTTTGGTTAAGGTCCTGAGTATTGAGTTCCCCTCCTAAACGCAAAGTCAAGGAAACCTACACGCCATCCACCACCAAGTATCTACCACGTAACTCTCGGCGCTCATCGGCGCTTTTCGTGCGACCAACAACGTTAAACCAATGGCAAAAAGTGGTTGTAAAAATGCCCGATACGCGCCGACGTAATGGTCCGCAGGAATGGGTCTCTCTCTTGGTAGTAGAATACACCAATACAGTACGCGGAGCGACAGCAAGAATTAATGCGTCCGCGTTGGTTAATCACGTGCGGTTGTGAGGTAAGAGCCTCCGTTCCGAAGATCCCGAATAAAATAAATGCTGCTACAGGCACAGCGCTAAAGCAAAGTTAAATTTAATCTATCCGCAGTGTTTCAAAGCTGCCAAAAGCAGAGGTTTCTAAGCGAAATCAACTAGGCAAGTCTTCAGAATCTATCCCTCCAGAAATAGTATATAGATCGGTGCGGAGCGAGCAAAGCCCTCTAGTATTTAGCTATTTGCATAGACAGAAACGTGTGACCAGTGTTACTGGGATTGGCTGTGTTCAAGGGATGTAGAATGTGTTAAAAACTAATGGTAACAGCGACCAATTGTTAGGAAAATAATCCCGTCGGCGACCAGCTTTCAGCTTTTTTTAGCCCTGTTTGCTTCTAATTGCGATCAAGAGCTTATAGTGCCAGATAAATCGTAACACCCGCAGGAGAATTGGGACACCTACATGATAATTAAGACGGGTGTCCCAATTCTCATGCGGCGTCCGCTAGCCACTAGACGAAATCTCCACCATTTTTTCAATTATCGTATATTCTTCTGAATGTAAGCAGCAAGATAAAGACCATGTAAGCTTCAAACATGCAATTCTTAATAGGGAACAGCGTCAGATGGCAAAACTTGAGTATAGCTTAGCTCAACTCGGTTTCCCATGAAATGGAACACGAGGATTACGAATTTGAGAAAAAAATGCATTTAGAGGAATTTTTGACACGCTAACTGAAGGATTTTGAGAAAAATCCTCTAAAATGTTCCACATGAGGTGATAATAGATAAGCAGACGCATAAATTTGCCACAATTTGATATATTTTAATGTGAAACAACATCTTATATGTGAATCCAATGAGTTTCTTACAAATATGGTGATAAATACCCCACCAGGTGATGTTTTTATGCGAAAAGTCCATCAAAATTGCGAAAATCCGTCAATTTAAGGTAATTTAAGACCTATGTCATTCATATTCACCAAACTTCTATTTATTTTCGATCGAGGATGTGTCCATTAGGTTTTCAAAAGATACTGTATGCTTTCCAACAGGAAAGCAAAATACAAAATTATCGTTAAAATGTATTCATGCAGGCTTAGCGATATGGAGTGCCTTACATTTGGCTGGATATAGAATGGACTATTAAAAGTCCACTTTTTGCATACTTTTTCGTTTAATGTCTACAGCAAGGCACCGAAATCACTTCATGTCATGAAATCAACATCAGTTCCATGACAATGAAATCATATGTGCACACTTCTTGTTGGACTTATAAATGCATGTAATATGCTTCTTTTGTCAAGTTCACCAGCAGCTCCGCTCTGTGTTGGGCTTTCGCGAGGATGTAGCCATAGGCGTAGGAGCCGGGGGGCAGGGGGGCAACTGCCCCCACCGACATTTTCGGATTTTAACATTACGCCTATGGACGTTGCATGGAAAGAATCGGCTTAAAAATGCCTCCCCCCCAACTTCAAGAGTTCCTACGCCCCTAGATGTAGTCATCCCTGGCTTGCTGAACCATTACGTTCTTAGCAGCTACAGTGACCTGTTGACTGCCCTGTCTGTGATCTGGGTGCTGTAAGCNTAGGTACCACATGGTCCCTTGTATCAGTCCTTCATGTACACAGAAATGAAAATAGATGAGTTTTGTAAACTAAAAAAGGGGAAGAATGAAGAGAAGATACATAATAGACCGACTGTACATACCAATACCGAGAAGGAACTTTTGAGAAATTCGACGCTATGAAGTACGCATGACGTTCGGACTAGTAATCGGAGACTGGGGCCCTCCTGTGATGACCTCCCCCCGGGCCGGATGCACCCTGTCTCGAAAAATGCTGACTACACCCCTGATAGGTTAAAACTAAAGTGACCTCACATTTTACCGGGAAATAAATAAGGTTCAATTTCCTTTGGCATGAATTCAGAAAAAAAGGTCAGTCAACTTTCTTGGGGGGGGGGACGTCCCCCTTCGATTTTTTAACTGGGGGGACGCGTCCCCCCGTCCCCCCCGTCTCCGACGCCCATGCTGTCCGAATTCTAACATGACTAACAAGTGAATCCTTATTCCACCAAACCTGTTTGACAGTGTCATTCATGGCTATGTGGTGTTTTCTACTTTGGGTTTTGTTGTTGTTGAAGTGCAAACCTTTGTGACTAACAATACACTACCGGTCTGACTCCGGACAAGCTAAACGGCAGACCACTTGGGACCCTAGTTTTTGTCAATAACTTTTGAAGGATCCAACTGGCATTAACTAATTTATGGCAATGTATATTGTATACCCTGCGCTAATTTGTATTATGTGAGTCGGTTAATGTAAAATGAAAAGTTAAGAAGCTTGCCATTCACTAAAAATGTTAAAATTTGCGCAGAGATAAAATATGTGGGTAGAAGCTATCGTGAAAGGGTGGAACTATTCTCTGACGTCAGAGCTTATCTCCGCCCTGGTTGACCTTCAACCGACGCCGCCCGATCCGTGACCGGTCGGGTGCGAGTGGTGGGCAGAGTCGAGAGCGGTACTACAGAGCGACAAGGCGTAGCCTCTCCTTGCTCGCATTATCTGTATTATACGAGTGAACGGAAAGCACCCCAAATTTTCGTTTGACACTAACCAGCCAATAGCATACAAATGAGCAAAGGGCCTGCCACATCAACTGCGAGAAATTTGCTCAGACCTGAGTTGATGCATTCAAACGATAGGGTCCCAAGAGGTCTGTCATTTACAACATGTCAGTGACAATGAAATTAAAGGGGAATTATTCACCTTTGTATTGGTTTCTGCTCAGAGATACCCATTATCTCTGGCCGTTATTGAAAAGTTTAAATTAATAATAATACAAATCCTCATAGCTTTACCGTGTTTAGGACAATTTAATTTATAATTTTCTAAATGCGTATTTGACTACACCTTTTTCACTTAGAATAAAATAAGTCAAGCTCAAATTAAAATAACTCAAAATTTGAATTAACCCTATTCCCTGCGGGGGCAGATTCTGCCCCCCCCCCCGGTAGTTTTTCGCATGCGCTGCTTCTGATCCGTGAAGACTATCGTCTTTAAACTTTCGAACTTTTCCTAAATATGAATGACGCGTGGTCTGTCAAAATTTTGAAAAAATCTGCCCAGCAGAGGCGGCTCCAGGGTCATATTTTTGGGAGGTCGTTACGAATGCAGTTGTGCGACGCATACTTCCTTCGTAGTTTGCGTTGGAATAAAAGCGTCAGAAACTAAGTCACTGCTTTATACAGCATACATAATTAGATCATACATATTTTGGGGCAGAGGCGCACTCCGGTACATAAAATGGAAGGCGATATTCACCATCAGTTTAGGCTTAACTTCATATAAGCAAGATGATAAAAGGCGTTCCGCACATGGTCCACGTTGTCTGCCTGAATCCGCCTATGCACAATTTGTTACATATAACAAATTACAGAAACAAATCCCACATGTGACGTTCCCACGACCCAAACACCCAGGAAAAGCACATATTTTTATCCCAAAATTCCCTATTTTTATCCCTGAGTACGCCTATGATTTGTCATTTTTGTACTTGTCCCTTTCACACTTTGAAGATCATGACATTGTTAGCTCAAAAATGTTTTTTGCATGCAAATCGGTTGAATCACATGGCCACAATGACCTTTCAAAAAACAAACAAATAATATTTTTTGCCCCCTGGCCCTCCATTTTTGAACAAAAAGCAATTTCGGGGTCCAAAAAGAATGATTTCGTCACGACGAATCGAATGGTGTTCGTCCCATCGAAATGAGACGTGCGGTTCTCGAAATTAACAGTAGCTAAGTTAACAATAATTACACGTTTCCTGTCAAATGTTCTTCAAAATTAGCTTTGTAGTTCGTGAAATAATGACGTTTTTGTAACGTCATGTTGGTAGAAAACGGCAAATATGAGAAAAATCGTGGAAAATATAATTTTGCAGCAATTTGCAAACATGGAAGTTTAAAGACATACAATTGTATTGTGTCTCGGAATTTCGAAATTTGTGGGTTGTAATCACCAAAAAGTAAAAAAACGATTTTTTGGTGGAAAAATAACACAAAATCAATATTTTAAAGAAGTTTAAAAACCGGAATATGTGCGAGAGAACTTATTATACACAATACCAAAAACAAATTTCAAAGCAATGTCTCTATTTTTGACTGAGTGATCGCTCCTTTAGTAAATGAAGCTTATTACGTCATTTTTTTAGTCACCCTTTACTTTTGTTGACCAGATGCGAAAAAATAAATATATTTTATGTATTTCTGAGACAAAATGGTTTAGGAATACGCCTTATTATTTGCATTCATCAATGTATATTTTTATCGGTCTTCTGATCGTTATTCTGGACATGATCGAGTTGAGGTTTTTAATGCAATTTGCAAAGCAGTTATCATCTATGGTGACGATTTCCGTCACCTAAGACGTCATTAACTAACCCAGACCTGAAAATCGATATTGAATCAGATAGCTAATTCAACGGCCATTGTTTTGACGCTAACCAAATAAGTGTATTTTTATAACTTTAATAATGACGATGGACAGATCATTTTTAACGTGGGCCGATCTTAGTCATTCACGTTGATCAGGAAGGTCATCCGTTGATCTCTGGGATACGAAAAAATTGCCTACTGTAGATTAACCTCACATGAAGGCAGCCTGCTTGTTCATACTGCTTCTCTATGCCTGCTTGGCTTGAATTAACATTGGGCCTGTTCAGTCCCCCCCCCCCCCACGACGGCGAAAAGGTGAAAACGGTCCTCGTAAGGCGAGGGCTAAATTATGTTAAATTGAATTCAAAATAAGTCAACAAGATCATCAGAACATTGGCCATATCATCTTGTTTATTTTTATTTACGAAATAAAAACTTTAGAAGCTGACTTATTTATTGATATTTCGGCCGCAGGCCTTTTTCAAATATATATACAATTAACATACAAAATCCAAAACAAAACGGCCCAATGATCCGATGATATAGTTAACGCTAATCATGTTCCTTGCAGCAGCTTTTAATAATTTAAAATAAGTCAAGTTCAATATAAAATCTGTCGAGTTCAAATCTAAGTAAGTCACGTTAACCCTCGCGCCGACGGGGGGGGGCGGATATCCGCCCCCCCACAGGTTTTTCCGGACTAGCGGAAAAACGGCGCGCGTAGCGCCGCCATAATTTTTGCATAGCTGTTTGGCATCAAGTTCCCACACTTCTCATTGTTTTACTTCCTAACTTTCAAGTCACCTTGTCAGGTCACATTAAATGACCTGACCTCAAGTCACGTTTTGGTTAAGTTTGACATCTTGCCGAAGCCACAGTAGTGAACCAAACAGTTTAAAACTCACAGTGTGTGATCAGGCCTTGGATTTCTATAGTTTGTATATCTCGGATTTTTTATATCTGTGACCTGAGGTCCTGTCAATTTTTGAGACCTCCCATTATAAGTCTATGGGGGAAAATTGAAATGCGCACCAATCGATCAAAACCTGGCTAAATGTGGTCAGTTTTCATCTTATCACTATTCTGAAGCCCCCAGAGCCCAGAAGATGCATTCTTGTATTTTCTTCCGCATGACCTCGTTAAGGTCAAATCCAATGTGCCAAAAGGTCATATGGTTTTGTACAATAACTCATGTGCTACGTAAGATAGGTACTGTGATTTTCACCATTCTGTTTCTCTTGTCAACCTCCATCGATGGACATAAATTTGACTTGACCTTAACATGACCTCAGGTCAGGTCAGGTTAAATTTTTCTGAGTTTGACCTAGCTAGATCATACGATATATGGTTCGATGCGCCGTGATGTGAGAAACACGATGGAGGCAAAATGACTGCTCTACCTTTAAAACTTAACAAGTTATTAACAAAAAACGTTTTCAGTAAAATTAAGCATTTTGACCTTCGCTGACCTCTGGAGCCTTAACTTATGAACCCAAATCTCAAATCTGAGGACATCATTAGCGAAAGAGGTGTTGTCAAGAGCATTGCAGTGCCCTTCGGATTGCTCCTAGCTATGTTAGTTACTGAGCTAGCCCGGTTATGTATGAGCAGTGCTCAATACTCGAAATATGGGACAGATTTGACCTTTTGTGAACCTCGGTGACTCATTTTGATTAGACCTGATAAAAATAGCTAAGTATTTTCGCTAGTACTTCGTCACGCCTACCTTACGCCGTTTTCCGCCTTCCGCCTACGTGCGTAGTTTGGAGATCTCGGGGGGGCGTTATCCGCCCCGCCTCGTCGCCGTTCGAAGTTGAACCAGACCTCCGTCGGTGCCGAGGGTCAAAATTAAAAATATCAGGTTAAATAAAGAACAAGCAAATTAAAATAAGTTCAAATTAAGATGAGCTCAAAATCAAATAAAACGTCATAAAGCGTAGCTAAATTACGATAACATCGATGCTGATGCGCTTAGATAATTGCTTTTTCGACTCTGTTGGTGTTGTTAATTGGAGATGCTTAGGGCAATTTGTTTTTGATTTTTATGTTAACATTACATATTTATAGATGTAATTTTGAAAAAGACCTGCGGCCGAAATATCAATAAGCAAGTCATTCTTAAAGTTGTATTTTCTTAATTAAAGTATAAACAACAATGATAAGGCCAATGATTCTGATGATGTTGTTGACTTATTTTAAATTGAATTTGACCTTTTTTAGCCCTCGCCCTACCGTTTCTCACCTTCGCCGTAGGAGGGGGGGGGGGGGCTGACAGGGCCCTAAGCCAAGCAACATAAAGGAACACGGTAAGAACCAGCATGTTGCCTGTCAAATGAGAAATCTAACAGTATGCTATTTTTAGGTTTCGCCATGTATCCTGTTTGTTATATAGGTGATGTGTATTGACTTATACACATATATATAAGATTATAACTCAAGAAAGACAACAGACAAGTTAAAAACTGGGGCATTCCATGACAGATCGACAAAAAATCGAAATAACACCCTTTATCTCAGATTTCAATTAAACTGTATCTAAGGAATTATCTGAGCCGTAGATTTAAGCTGCGACATTTTCAGCTTCGTCCGTCAAACGGTTTTTTGAGTTATAGCCTCAGGCATTATTCGATTTTGCTCAAACTTTTAACTTTCAGCGGGCGATATCTGCCATTTGAAATATGGGAGTTATTTAATCCTATATATCATTATAATCATCATAAGCCATAGATTAATGTGATGTAATATTTTTCGAAAATTAAGAAAAATTATAATTTTAAAACGTTATTTTAAGTAAAATTACTTTTTTTAATGTGGCCACTACAAATTATGTTTTTCCTTGTCAGCATTAACTTAAATATATATGCCATCGATAGTAAAAATATTGGAGATATACTTTTTCTCTATATATTTTATTTATATT
This sequence comes from Semibalanus balanoides, assembly GCA_014673585.1. Classification (NCBI taxonomy): domain Eukaryota; kingdom Metazoa; phylum Arthropoda; class Thecostraca; order Balanomorpha; family Balanidae; genus Semibalanus; species Semibalanus balanoides. The sequence continues at coordinate 12,594 of VOPJ01010860.1, forward strand.
TTTGAATTTATAAAAAATAATGGTCACCAGCACGTATTTGATAATAACTTTGCACGTAAGTGTGTGGGAGAGCTTAACTGAACAGAATTATATTTGCCTCATCGAGCTGTATTTGATGTATTTGTATTTGTATTTGTTTTCGTAAAAAAACGATACAAATACATTTGATGATACATAACATGACCCATGCAGGTTGCTTCTTGACTTCAAGGTCACGTGACTTGAGGTCACCCGTTGCAGCCAATGTCAGATCGACCCAAACATAGCACCCCATTTCTCATAGTTTGAGTAAAATATGTTTTGGGGGTTATCTAGGCCGTAGCTTCACGGTGTTAAATTTTCTGCCCCGTCTGTTTAATGGTTTTAAAGTTAAAGCCTTAGGCATCTTTACGGTGTTGCGTAAACCTCGATTTTTTAAGTGTGCAAAATCTCCCATCTAAATGATATAAGTCATATCAACCTATATATCATAACAATCATCGTTAATTATAGATTTATGTGAGATTACATTTTTTGAAAATTCCAAAATTTTGAAATTTTGAAACGCAATTTTAAGTAAAATAACGTTTTTTTGTAACCTTGAGGTCAAGGAGCAGCCTGCCAGGGGTCATGTTACGCATCATTTAATACAGCTCAGTGAGGCAAATATAGTGCTATTCTGTTACGTTCTCTAGCACTTTTACGTGCAAAGTTATTATCAAATACGTGCTGGTGACTAGTATTATTCCAAATTAAAAAATATAAATAAAATATTTAGAGAACAAGCATATCTCCAATATTTTTACCATCGAAGGCTCATATATTGAAGTTAATGCTGGCAAGAAAAAACGTCATGATGTTTAGTGACCACATTACAAAAAACGTGTTTTTACTTAAAATCAATTTCAAAATTTCGGAATTTTCAAAAAACGTTTTATCACATAAATATATGGCTTATGATGATTATTATCATATATAGGTTTGCATGACTCATATAATTTATATGGGATATCGCCTGTTGAAAATTAAAGGTTTGAGCAAAATTGAATAATGCCTGAGGCTATAACTCGAAAACCATTTGACGGATGGTGCTGAAAACGTCACAGCGTGAATTAACGGCCCAGATAACCCAATAAACGCAGTTTAATCGAAATCTGAGATGTAGGGTGTTATGGCTTGGTCGATCTGTCATGGAAGCCCCAGCTGGGTCGGACCACGCAGTCCCGAGCTACTTCAGCGGTACCAGACCCGGCATCTGGACTCGCCTCGTCTCGTCTCGCCGGCGGCCCGCCTCAGCGCCCGCCGCTGCGGGGCACTTGACGGTAAAGGGGCAGTCATCGGCCACACCGGTCGCCAGGAACACAGCGCCATTTGCGCCTACACTTCATTAGGCTGTTGCCGCCGCAACTTTGCGTGCACCGTACTCAGAAAGCCTAACCTTTCAGGCGGCTAAAATCTCTCTCGGTGAAACAGCGAGAATGTGGGCATTCACTGCTGACCGTGAACTAACCAGGTGGGACGCTTATTTTGGAACCAATTGTACCACCATGTATACGACACGATCCCTCACTAAATCGATGACGTTGCGTGCTTCTCAGCCAGCTGATTTCGCATTATTCTGAGGAAAAAATGCTGAGTTTGAATTTCTAGTGACATGATAATTCATTTCTAGCTTCTCTCAATCATTTCTGAGTTTTTTTTTACGCTTTTTTCAAGGTGAACTATTCCCTTTAAAGTTTAGCCAATTTGTTTGTCAAATTAGTGTGTAGTGACGTCACCAACTTCGCTATACCTCTAACTTTTTTGACGAAATCGTTTTATTTTTGCACTGAAGAGTTGACATACAACTGATATAAGAGAAGATTCCAAATTTTTACACGTTGATAGAGTTATTTTTCAAAACTTTTGTGAATGTTTGTCAGAGGGTGATATTCGTTCCCTCCCCCCCCCAACACACACACACCTAGTTAATAGCGGAAGAATCTCGGGAAATCAAATGGCCGAGAAATCAGGTTCAAAGTTGCGTGTCTCCTACTCAGACGATATAAACGTTGTCTCATTCATTAACTACATCATTTAATTATTGCTTTTCATACTCAAGTGGGTGGTAGCTTTGGATTTGTGTACTATAAAATATAAAACTAAGGTCATGCGATGTCTATCTATTGAACTGCTATATTTTCCAGTAAATTATCTCCAATCTTGAAACGAGATAATTTGTGCTATGAGTGGTTACCTTTTGTGCCTGTTGACAATGGCTTCAGCTAATTTACGGTCGGAGTCGATCTCGGAGTCGGAGTCGGAGTCTGAGTAGGAGTCGGAGTCACCTGAAAACTGATCGACTCCGCAGCCCTGCGTCAGGCCTACAGAGGGTTCCTCAGGCCTACATAGTACATAAGGTTCATTATTTTGAGTGTGGACGGGTCACAGAGGGTCCCATCAGGCTGACAGAGGGCCAATCAGACCAATAGATGGCCCCCTAAGACCTACAGATGCCCCCTCAGACCAAAAAAGGGTCCCTTCAGACCGACACTGGGCCCTCTTAGACCTACCGAACTAGCCCGTCTGGTCAACCAAGGGCCCCTTAAACAAAAGACAAGGTGGGCCCCTCAGCCAAAGGGGCACCCGCGGGTGTCCAGGGTCACTGTCAGGTCACATCAAAGTGTGAAATATCAGGTGACGGTCAGGTCAGAGGTCACAGTGACGTTGTGTGACGTCACTGGGTGGTTCTCCGCCAGCGGGACGCGGGCGGAGAGACACCCAGTGACGTCACACAGTGGTCGGTGCAGAATGTAAACAAATCGCCGGATGACGCTACCTTCTTATAGGGCCTTGGCTCTACTGAGCGCCGCCGCGCCGCCGCCGGCTCAGCTAACGCCACCACTGAACTAAATATAAGCGCCACCCGCCGGCGGCGGCGGCCGACGGCATTTTCTTTTCAGTGGCCGCTGAGCCACTCGTCAGCGGGGTGTAATACGGAGGTGTCGATGGAGAACTCAGCTGGCGGTGAGTGGACTCACGACGCAGGTGCTGCAACTACACACCAGCCGGGTGGAGGTTGGTAGTGTCGATGGAGACCTCAGATGGTGGCGAGCGGACACATGACGCAAGTTTATTGGATATCAACACAGCGGGCATGAGTCCGTGAGCGCCTCAACTGTGGGTATTGAACACACGATGCGATGGTGGTCGATACTGACACACCACACAGTTGTCTGCCATTTGTGTAGATATCGAAACCATAACTATCACACCCCAAGCATGAGTAAATTTTAAAATTAACCTCTGTGGTAGGAGTTAACACCCGGGTCGTGTGTAGCGATTTTGTGAGTGTATGAAACGAATAGAGCGCGTACAGCAAGTTTCTGACATGGCTGTGTGGAAGATGTCGCGAAACAGGCGTGTCCTTTGAGTATGATGCTATGTTGGCTCACTTTCGAATGACACCACTAGCGGTATAGCGTGAACAGCACGACATTATTTTCATCCGCAATGTTCACTGTCATACACTCGACTCATCCTTTCTGTTGGAAAAGTTCACCTTGATTGCCTCATTTCGCGTGCTTCGGAGAAAGATGCCCTTCCATGTACCGCATGCTCGTGTCAACATGGTTAAAAATAGCTCATTTTGTCTCATACCGAAACCTTGCAACGCCTTTCTGGACTGCAACCGTGACATCGACGTGTGGAATCATGGCGCATTGTATTTCAAGAAACATGTGATCACATACGTGCGCGACAAGTAGGATAACCAAAGTGTTATGATGTGTTACTAATGTCATTTTCTCAAAATGTACTGACCAAAACCAATCCAATACCGAACAGGAGGCATTGGTGTTCAGAAATAATTTCACAAACTTAAAGGCATGTCAAAATGTGACCTAGGTGATGCACTTCTGAACCGTTACGTCTATCGTCTTGAAAATTTCGGACTTTTCCTAGAATTGAATGACGCGTGTTGTGTTTAAATTTTGAAAACATCGAGCCGGCAGAGGTGGCTCCAGGCTCATGTTTTGGGGAGGTCGTTACGAGTGCGGTTGTGCGGCGCATACTTCCTTCGTAGTTTGTGGTGGAATAAGAGCGTCAGAAACTATGTCACTGCTATATACATCATACATACTTATATTATACCTATTTTGGGGCAGAGGCGCACTCAGGTAGGTACATAAAATGGGAGGTGATATCCTCCGTCAAGTCAGGCCCAACTTCAAATTAGTAAGATGATAAAAGGCGTTCCGCACATGGTGCATCCCACGTTGTTTACCTGTATCCGCCTATGCGAAATATATTACATTTAATAAATTACAGCAACAAACCCTACATGTGACGTTCCTATCGTCCCAAACATTCACGAATAGCACATATTGTTAATTAGAAAATCCCCCCATTTTTCATCCCTGAGTACGCATATCATTTTTCATTTTGGTGATTTTCCCTTTAATATATTGAATAGCATGACATTAGAAGCTCGAAAACGTTTCGTGCATGAAAATCGGTCGATTTACATGGCCACAATGACCTTTCAAAAAAACACAGAAAAAAATAATGTTCGTTAACCCGGGCCCTGTCCCCCTATTTTTTAACATAAAAAACTAGGGTCCAAAAAGTCCTTTTTTTGTGACAACGAATCGAACAATGTTCGTCCCATCAAAATCGGCCGAGCGGTTCTCGAGATCTTTGGCAGGCAGAATCTGCCTAACCGCAGGTTAATGTAATTTCAGCCGCCCGCAGGGAAAAGGATTAAAAGCGCCTTGACAAGACAAACACGGTGGTTTTAAACAGTATTGTGCTATCTTTGTTAGGTAAAAAAGTTATTTGCGAAAATCATTTTGGCAAAATAGCAGTATTTTGTACTTTTATGACCTCTATTTCCTAAACTATTGACATGATCTCAAATGAGGACCATCGTCGATTACAAATTAAACAAGCTTTCGATTTTTTCTTTATTTGCTCCTAATTAGCATAGGTTTCGAGATATATGGGGGTTTCTGGAGAGAGGTCCTAAAACTGGAAAATTGTATCTTTGGGGCCTCTGGTGACCTAAATTTTTGCCTGAGCAAAACAAATACGAAATAGTTTCTAAATTATTTCTGACGACCTATCGATCAGTGTTTTGGTTTTGGTCCATGTCCCATAGCATAGGAGCCGAGTAAGAACGGGGGTTGAAACAACCCCATCAGGGCGTGGAAAATCCAGAGGCCCCTTAGCCCGCGGTTTAACCAATTATAAACCAACTTTTGAGTCGTCTTTTATTCACCAGTAATTTTGCGTCGATACTTGTCACTGGGGGCCAATTTCCCCATGCCAGATTTGGTTGGCGCCACATAAGGCGTTTTTACAACCCCTGATGGGCCCTACACATGCCAAAAGGGGATTATTTAAAACCGAGTTATACGTCTTCAAGTCGGCATGGGTGATCCATGCCGACTTAAAGACGATCTGAGGAGGACCTCGATCGGCCAGAGGCCCCTCGGTCGTCTTTAGATAGCACTTGGCCGGCCTGAGAGGGCCCAGAGTCTACCTGGGGCTCACAGGTTTTCCTGGAGGCCATAGCCGGACTAAGGGGCCCACGGTCGGCTTGCGGGGACCCACAGTTGAGCTGAGGGACCATCGGTCGCCTAATTTGGCCCTTAGTCGGTCTTAGATAGCCGCCGTCCATTCTGAGGGGTCCTCGTTCGACCTGAGAGGCTTACGATACGTCTGAGGGTCCCTCGCTTCAGGGGCGTAGGAACTCATTTGAAGTTGGGGGGGCAAAATTGTCATAATTTTGGATTTTTAAGTCAATTTGGTAAAAATACGTTTTTTTGACAATTTTGGGATAAAAAAAACGATTTTTTCCCATTCCGAGACAGCCATTTCGTAGAACTTGTCATTTCACGTGTTTTAACGTTTTTAATTTG
>VOPJ01010861.1:0-13718 GCA_014673585.1 Semibalanus balanoides
ACCTGTGACGTCATCAGTAGCCCTGAGATTATCAATATTAGATTTCCTTCGACAAATGTTGCATGGCTATCGAATGCCGTTTGAATTGTTAAGATCGGTCCAGTAGTTTCGGAGATCAGAGGGGGACTATAAATAGCCCCCCCCCCACAAACGCAGTAAGTCGCGTTACAGAATGTACCCCAGTAACTCGCGGGTTAAGGTGTCTTACTGGTTAAATTACTATAACAGCCTAGTACATACAGCATTACTAGTATGACCTAGTAGGTATAGTATGGCAGCATGACTCCGTTGGTTTAAGTTGCAACACGGTTATCGGGTAAAGGACGAGGGAAATATTCATAGTTGATGGGTAATACTGCACGTCAGACTTCAGAGCTCCCTGACTTCAGAGCTCGTCAGACTTCAGAGCTTCCTGCCGTGCTGCAGCTGATTGGAGATTGGAGAAGTTGCATTTCTAATCAAGTAGCCCGCCGATCTGGCCGGTTAGTCGTATCGTCCGGCCAAGTTCGGATGGCTGATCGGCGGTGACGGCTCGCCATTTGTCTTCAGTGCTCCCGGTGGAGCTGGCCGGGCGACAGCACCCAGTGGAGCTGGCCGGGCGACAGCACCCAGTGGAGCTGGCCGGGCGACAGCACCCGGTGGAGCTGGCCGGGCGACAGCACCCAGCGGAGCTGGCCGGGCGACAGCACCCGGTGGAGCTGGCCGGGCGACATAGACAGCCCTCAGCTGCCGCCTGCGATTGGCTGCAGCCGGCCAGCTCGGCGGGTGGCGGTGACCGACTGAGTGTAACATGAGGGCGCGTAATGTGAGGTACGCGCTGTGAAGGTCGTGTGATATTGCGACGCTCAGACAGGGCCCGTGGGGTGGTGTTGCATATGTCATATGTTCGGTACGTATGTACAGTGTAGATAATATGTTCTGTCCGCTTCATCGACACAACTCGATGACGATGCGCCCGGCGAATAAATCTTTCGTGAAAACGGCAAGTAGCAGTCCTTCAGTGCACTATTCGAATACACCCTTCATTTTTTTCTGGGGCGATGTTTGTTTTTCGTCTGCCGGAAGCTAGCGTGGTAAGCGTTCTTAAAAAGCCTTGGTTAAGCGCACCCGTTTAGTTCAATGTCAACATTGTCCATAGGTGCTGTCTGTCGGTGTATAACATTAAACATAACATACACGCAGTAAAATATAATGACACTATTTATGCCCTCGCCCCTTATGCCGGGGGCGAGGGATAATAGCCGTTTTCACGAAGGATTTATTTTTACCCGGTAGCACCCGGTAATTACGAGCGAGCGCGAAGCGCGGAGCGAGTCTAGGAACACGGCTTTTCCCAGATATTTTTGGTATCAATTGAAACTTTATGAATTTATCAGCAATTATCTGCTCTTACAATGCGAAATTTTCTGTTAGTTTTATTTGTATAATCAAATTCATAAATACATATTACCGGGTACTACCGGGTACTACCGGGTAAAAATAAATCCTTCGTGAAAACGGCTATTAATTACATCGGATTCCACTGCGTGTAGCACAGACAGACAGAGACAGAAACAGCTACTAGGTGCAGTGTCTTTGAAGTGGGCAGAACATATGGTCTACACTGTACAGCCGGTATAGAATGTATCTTCCTTTCTTAGTTTCTAAAACTACTCTAATGTCACTTCTGTGTACACGAATGTCTGATATAAGGAACATGTAGGTAGAAGGTACCACATGTTCCTTTAAATAAGTCCTTCATGCAATTGTACATACATATGTCGGGGGTGATTTAACCCTATTCCTGGAGGGATGAAAAGTATACGAACCTGTCGGGGGGGGGGCTTATTCGGCCCCCTTCAGATCTCGGCTGCCATAAGAGCTAGAAACATGAAACTTGGTAATGGGGTTAGGGGGTCAACAATGAACTCTATTTTGTCAAATTTTTGGTGACCTGGTCAACTATCTCTCAAGGTCACTCACGTCCCCCAGCCAACAGTTAACATTGGCAAACTGATCGGGCACAATGGGATTAAACTATGTGTCGATCAGTGGCTTAAGATTTTTTTTTTTTTTTTTTTTTTTTTTTTTTTTTTTTTTTTTTTTTTTTTTAATGTTCGCTGGGTAATCAAAAATCATAATTGTTAAAAACATGATATTTTCAGTAAAGCTTGTCATTAAATCCTCGGAAACTATGGCAGCTGGAGGAATCCGAAAAATAATGGTAAAGCAATTATCATTGTCTTTCGCCATCTGGCATCAGTAAATGACCCTCAGGTCAATGGTTTTTGGGTGTAGAGGTCACAAATGTTAAAAAAAATATTTTCAGCAAAATTTGTTCGTTAATAACTCTTTAATCTAAAACATATACAGTACTTATTTTGAAACCTATCGTATTTCTCCTTTTCATTGCGGTTTGAAATCAATCAATTCTGTCAAATCGAAAATTTTACCGGCAGGGTCAAAGGTCAAAGGTCAAGGTCAGGTGACATAAGTCGGTCAACTGACATATCAAAAGATGCCGCGTATTGACGAAAAAAATGCTTTTTAGATATTCTGGCGAGTCTCTATGGTGTTTCTGCACGAGTTTTATCGATAAAAAGTGGTTCGTGACCTTGATGACCTTCAAAAAGGTCCACTGACTAAAAAATCATCCTTTTCATCAACCAAGGGCGCTAAGATGACATGAATACTGAAATAATTTAATTGATACATTGTGTTAAACGTTGTTTTTTCATTTTTCACCATATATTTATATTGGGAAGTTAGCATTTGAACTGACATCAGGTCATCAAATATTTAGATATCACCATGAAACTTTTCAAAACATATTAATTGGCATGATTTTCTCTTACAGTATATATTATAATTATATATATATATATATATATATATATATATATATATATAATATTCGTTAACTGTCATTCAATAAAAAACTTGTATCATTTTGTGAAAAAAATAAGTTTTTCAAAAAACTGGTTTTCAAAATTCAAAATTTTGAAACTTCGAGATTGCCATCTGAAAGAACAATCAACTATCTATCAATGTCTGCTTTCGCTAACACTTCCTTTCAACACACAACTCTCCACGAGTGCTTAAACATGCAAATATTTTGTGTCAAAACGGCCGAACACGCCCCCATAAAAACTGTCTTGGACCCCCTCCTAATGATTTAATTTGGGAAAAAATTACACCATTCGATGCGCAATTAAATGTACGAGGAAAAGTTCAGCAAGTTTGAAAATTCTGGGTTGAGTTATGAAATGAAACTGTACGCGAAAAACCTCAATAAAGGGGCCGATTCGCCCTCCCCCCCCGACAGTAATAGGGCCTATTCCGTGCTGGTGACCAGAATAACGTTAACGTGCTGGGAGGGGCAGATTCTGCCCCCCCCCCCAGAGATCCAGAGAACCGCTCGGTTTAATTTTTATGGGACAAACGCCATTTGATTCGTCATGACAATTTGTTTGTATCCCAAAATATATATTTAAAAACAAAATGTGGTGTCCGGGGCAAAAATACGTTTTTTAAGGTAATTATGGTCATAAGGTTTGATCGATTTTCATGTAAGGAACGTTCTTAAGCTCGAAATATCGAAATATAATATTCAATATATCAAGACAGGTACACAAAAATGAAAAATAATAGGCGTATTCAGGGAATGTAAAATGGGGAGTTATCGGAAAGCAAAGATGTGCTGCTCATAATTTTTTGGGACAATATAGCCGTCACATGTGCGCATAATTTGCTGTAATTTGTTAACTGTATCATATTGTGCATAGGCGGATCCAGGTAAACAACGTGGGGGACCATGCACGCAACGCTTTCACATGGTAATTTGAAGGTGAACCTAATTTGAGTGATGATATCGCCTCCCATTTTTGTGTACCTGAATGCGCTTCTGCCCCCAAAATATATGCAATCCCAGAATGTGCAATGCATATTGCAGTAAAACGTTTCTGACACATTTATTTCACCGCAAACTACGATATGAAGTATGCGCCACACAACCGCATTCGTAACACCTTCCGCAAAACAGGACCATGGCACCACCACTGCTCAACGGATTTTATGGAATTTTTACACAGCTCGTATAAATCAATTATAAGAAATAATATACAATTGCAGGACGCTAGGCCTAATGGTTTGGGAGCGGTAAGTGAAATCACCAGGGGGTAGAATCTGCCCCTAGCACGGAATAGGGTTTTTGCACGGACAGGCATTTTCACCGACAGCCACCTTAGCTAACTTGGTTCAATCTGTAATATTTGCAAATTTTGCTAGTTAACACGGCACTGGAGGTGGGGGTACTTTGTGCCCCCCACATGTTTTCGTGAATATCTCGGAAACGAGGCAGCGCAGGGCGGTGGTGTTGTGCGACGTTTAGCGGCAACACAATCGCGCGAGATTGTATAACGTCAAAATCCGAAATCCGGTCGTCAAATTTTTGAAGTTATACGGATTGAAATTCCAAAATGGTGGCCAGAAATCGACGGTCGGTTGAAGCGATATCTTCGGAACAACAGTCCAGATCGACTGATTCAACACGCCAACTTTGCCCTCATGCCAATTTTCATCCAAACCGAACTTCAAGAATCCCACCATCTGTTGACCTGTGACGTCAGACAGAGGTCAAATCATCCAAAAATGGTGACCATTTGGCCCGATTTGACCTTCGTGGACCTCTTTTTTGACCTTTAAGATATTAAACCTAAGGTCATCAAAAATTTCCGAGAATGTAGATCATCACAGCACCTACCTACCCTGTAAGTTTGACGTTATCTTTTCTATGCTTTCTCAGATCTCTAGGAGGGGGCATCTTACGTGCGTGCCCCTCCCTCCAGTGCGTGTCAGTGGCATACCCCCTCCAGTGCACGTGTTAAACGAAAAACAAACATTAGCTTATATTCAAATGTTGCAATGATGGTGACTCAAAATATTACAAATAGTTTTAGCGGAACGTAACTACATGCTATGCTTCAAAGCAGTGCTCTCTCAGTCCAAAATATTCCTTTTATGAGTCACTATCCGTGATCGAGCCAAAAATCTACGTTTCAATCTCTCCCCTTTCATCTGTCATCCCTTTATTCCTGTTCACATTCTCTTACTTCCGTCTCCACTCTCCTTCGATTCTCCTCTCCTCACTCCCCTTTCCTTCTCCCCGCCTGACTCCCCTCTCCCTCGCCACCTCACCCTCCACTGGCCAAATCTGCCGCTTCTGCGCGGCTCCCCGCCTATGTTTGGTCATTGGGCCGCATTTGGGAGTCATTGACCACTGTGATGTGCCAGCGGGGGCGATGGCGCCTTTGTGGACACTGAATGCCCTCTGGCAGTGGAATAGAGCGCAAGACAAATTGGTCCCCCGAGGGGATCCAGATAGCGTCAATGGCAGACTGCAATTTATCTAAATCAGTTCAAGTGTACTTCCAAGTCTCCATGTCCACTCGTTCCACTTGAGGCTATCGTGCCTGATTTCGGGGCGCTATCCTGAGCCCGCACATCTCCAGTGTTGTTGGGTTAGGTCGTAACTCGTAGGAGCCCTCTGTTAGTTCGGCACAGAGACGGGGATCAAAATGGCGGCCGCAGTCGTTATTGAGGTCGTTCATTTCAGCGAGACAAATGGTATATGGAAGCTTTTAGGTCTAGTGCTGAGCTGAAGAGGCTTTTTGTCCTTTTAGTAAGTGAAAATGATATTGGGTTCCTTAGCTATGCCATACCGGTTTCTGCGGCGGAGTTCCATTATCAAGAGACGGCATGAAATATATTGGGTACAACAGTTGTGCGCAGCTGGCAAAAACGAGTATTCCGCGACCAGTCTAACGCTCAGTTTAGTTAAATATTGAATAAAAAAATACATCAAACGCCCTCTAATTGGTTGCCGAAACTTTGATGTTTCTTCACAGCGAACAATAGATATCTAGAGACTCATAGGAGCATCTTACACCTAAACACAATAAAGACAATGGAGGCACCTAAAACAGAATGTAACCGGGCCACTCTCTCTCAATTCTCCCTCTCGACCCGACCTCGGCCCTTACTCCGCGCTGCCGTCACTCACCACGCAGGCGGGCACGTAGGTGGGGATGGTCTCGAAGAAGTGGATGCTGCTGGTGTAGGCGCGCAGCAGGAAATACAGCAGGACGTACAGCAGGCCGAGCAGCACCGCCAGGCCACCGCACACCCAGCAGAGGATGACGTATTTCCGCGTCACAGAGCGCCACCAGGGTCTGTGACGAGTCATTGCCGCCGCCGCCGCCGCCGCCGCAGCTGTCGATAAGGTTGGATGTCAGTCGCCGTGGGTTACTATGGAACTGGTCTATTCTTACCACTACATGGTCTGGGGTGGCTTCTGTTCCCAGCCCGACATCTTGGATACGCCGCGATGTCCTTTATTTTAAGCTAGCATGCTGCAATAGGCTTACATAAGTGATCAATCCCCGGTCTCCTCCACTAGTAATGGGACTAAATCAGTCTCAGTTGAAAAGTTGAGAGCCCATCCAATTCATGAGGGTCTTCGAATACGTCCATTTATAGCTCTGCTACAGGTTTAAGATTCATAGCTTATACAAATATAGCCGATTGTCCTTCCGGCTGGTGGTAGCGATAAATCTAGAAATAAAACATCACCCATCTATACCACCCAGTGACGTTGAAATCGGCCCACTCCGGCATACGCACGCAACGTAATAGTTAAACCATTCATTGCCTTATGCATAGTATTTTATTGCAATGAATGGGGGCGTCTACAGTCTCAGTACACGTGCACTGGGCCTGGGACAAGCGTGTTTCGCCCAGGGCGTCGGCGGCCCGGCTGCCGCCGCCTCCTCCCTACATCACACAGTCGCTGGCTGCAGTGCCGCGGCCGAGGATGGAGAGCTATCCGCCGCCTCCTCTGCTACATCACACAGTCGCTGGCTGCAGTGCGCGGTCGAGATGGAGAGCTATCGCGCCTCCTCTCTACATCACACAGCTCGCTGGCCTGGCAGTGCGCGGTCGAGGAGGAGAGCTATGCCGCCGCTCCCTCTACATCACCACAGTCGCTGGCTGCGGTGCCGCGGTCGAGATGGAGAGCTATCCGCCGCCTCCTCTCTCACCCATCACACAGTCGCTGCTGCAGTGCCGCGGTCGAGAATGGAGCTATCCGCCGCTCCTCTCTAACATCACACAAGTCGCTGGCTGCAGTGCCGCGGTCGAGGATGGAGAGCTATCCGCGCTTTCCTTCTACATCAACAGTCGCTGCTGCAGTGCCTTTGCGGTTCGAGGGATGGAGAGCTATCCGGCCGCCTCCTCTTACATCACACAGTCGCTGCCTGCGGGCCGCGGTCGAGGATGGAGAGCTTATCCGCCGCCTCCTCCCTATATCAACACAGTCGCTGGCTGCAGTGCGCGGTCGAGGATGGAGAGCTATCCGCCGCTCCTCCTCTTACACGCCACACACCAATCACACAGTCCCAGCTGGCTGCGGTTGCGCGGCCGAGGATGGAGACTATCCGCCGCCTCTCTCTACATCAAGCACCGTCGCTGGCTGCTGCCGCGTCGAGGATGGAGAAGCATCCGCCGCTCTCCTCTACATCACACAGTCGCTGGCTGCGGTGCCGCGGTGAAGGATGGAGAGCTATCCGCCGCCTCCTCCCTACATGCACACAGTCGCTGGCTGCAGTGCCGCGGTCGAGGATGGAGAGCTTATCCGCCGCTCCTCTCTACATCACACAGTCGCTGCTGGCAGTGCCGCGGTCGAGGATGGAGAGCTATCCGCCGCCTCCTCTCTTACATCACACAGTCGATGGCTGCGGTTGCGCGTTCGAGATGGAGAGCTATCCGCCGCCTCCTCCCTACATCACACAGTCGCTGCTGCGGTGCCGCGGTCGAGGATGGAGAGCTATCCGCCGCCTCCTCTCTACATCACAAGTCGCTGGCTGCAGTGCGCGGCGAGGAGGAGAGCTATCCGCCGCCTCCCTCTCTACAAGGCCAACACATTACACAGTCGCTGGCTGCGGTGCCGCGGTCGAGGATGGAGCTATCCGCCGCCTCCTCTCTACACGCCACACACATCCCACAGTCGCTGGCTGCAGTGCCGCGGTCGAGGATGGAGAGCTATCCGCCGCCTCCTCTCTACATCACACAGTCGCTGGCTGCGGTGCCGCGGTCGAGGATGGAGCTATCCGCCGCCTCCTCTCTACATGCCACACACATCACACAGTCGCTGGCTGCAGTGCCGCGGTCGAGGATGGAGCGCTATCCGCCGCCTCCCTCTATACATCACACAGTCGCTGCTGCGTGCCGCGGTCGGGATGGAGAGCTTATCCGCCGCTCTCTCTATCATCACACAAGTCGCTGGCTGCAGTGCCGCGGTCGGGAATGGAGCGTATCCGCCGCCGGCTGTCCAGGCGCCGCCACCACCGCTGACCAAATTATCACCAGCGCCGCCCGAAACCATGTACGATCCTCCATCTAAGACGCAGTTAACGAGCGCGCAGCGAGGCCAGAAGAATGTAAATCGCCGCGCAGCCTTGCATGCGGAGCGTTAATCGGGTGAGCGAAGGCTGGTCACGAGGCCTGAGCAGGGCCGAGTCGGGCCGAGCCGAGCCGAGCCGAGCCGAGCCGAGCCGAGCCGAGCCGAGCCGAGCCGAGCCGAGCCGAGCCGAGCCGAAGCGAGCGAGCCGAAGCCGAGCCGAGCCGAGCCGAGCGAGCGAGCCGAGCCGAGCCGAGCCGAGCCGAGCGAGCGAGCCGAGCCGAGCCGAGCCGAGCGAGCCGAGCCGAGCCGAGCCGAGCCGAGCCGAGCCGAGCCGAGCCGAACCGAGCCGAGCCGAGCCGGCCCGGCGAGACGAGCCGAGGCCGGCCGAGCCGACCGAGCCGAGCCGAAGCCGAGCCGACCGAGCGAGCCGAGCAGCCGAGCCGAGCGAGCCGAGCCGAGCCCGAGCCGAGCGAGCCGAGCCGAGCCGAGCCGAGCCGAGCCGAGCCGAGCCGAGCCGAGCCGAGCCGAGCCGAGCCGGAGAGTGGACCTGCGCTTGGCTGGCCCCTGGGTCCGCCGCGGACCGGCGCTCGATGGCCTAATGGGCACACACAGCGTGCGGCACGAAGCTGACGGCAGGTCAGCTCAGTCATCCATCACCTGATTACTGGAGGACGGGCCACTCTCGCCTGCGCTGTGTTATGTACGGCAGGCATTAGGCCTCATGGTTATCATGGTGTTCGAGCAATGATATTTTGCATAACATTGTGTGTAGAGATCTATAGATGAAACTGGAACACGCTATGACGCTAGAAACGGAATGTAATTCTGGGTTTATGAAAAAGGAAGAATTGTACTTGATTTACAGTCAGTGGAACACCACTTATGTCTGTGCAACTGTAAGCATGCGCTTACGTAGCTGTGCAAATGTTGAGCTAAACTAGTAATTTGCCCGCTTACTGTGCAAATGTTAAACTGAATTAGTAATTGGTCTGTATCAGTATATAGTATATACTGTCTTAACGTGACAAAAAATCACGGAGTATAAATGTTGAAGTGGGTTCAAAGTAAACCTACATGGAAACGTAGTTTAGTGCTCTCGCGAGGAACATTGTATGTATTATAGGTACAGTATTTCAAATGACCTTTTCCTCGATCAATTTAATCAACCTTTGCGTCGGTCAATGTGCTATGGTTTGATAATGGCCTGTGGCCGAAAATTCACCAAATATATTTTAGGATTCATTATTTTACTTTCTATCGAGGAAGAGGTCATTTGAAATACTGTACCTATAAACCTACATGGCATGAACACCGAACAGTATTAACATAAGTGAGAAAATGATGAACACGTGCTAGACAATAACTAGCAAGTTGAATGTATTGTATGACAAATGTAAGTTACTCATAAAAACTTTGCACCTGAGGACGTCAGATGTTTCGATAAATAAACGCCTTCTCCTTGTTTTTATATGTTCGTTCATAAGTATATGTTATCAGTGCATGTGAGAGTTGCTAGTCACCTGGTGGCGGCAGCTCGTCGGTGGGCGGCAGCGGCAGCGGCTCCGGAGCCGTCTCCACTGGCGTCGGCAGCCGCATGAGCGGCCGCGGCGGCAGCGCCGGCGGCAGGTCCTCGGCAGTCCTCCCGTCCTCATCGTCCGTCCGCACACCGTCCTCCGAGGACGGAGGACGGCCGAACAGCCTCCGCAGCACCATCGCAGGCAGCTGGCCTGCTCACAGACTCAGCGGTGCTCGCCACTCGCCAGAGGGCATCTCTTCAGCAGGCCTCTGCAACAACGGAGGGCATGTTTATCGTATAGCTGCCATAGTCATAGCTTCGCACACTGACTCCCGACCCGGCTATGATAGATGTGTGCCGTGATAAGCATGGCTACAGGAAAGAACAGTGGGTTAAGAAGAACTTATGTGACTTGGTGATTATGTGGTATACTTGGTGGTTATGTGGTATGATATATAAATTATATTTGGAAAGCGATATATGGGCATGAGCATTTCAACGGACAGTAATATATAGCACGCCCGGCCCACAGTGACAAGCAACTACTTAGCGACCGAAACACAATGTGAAGTCAGGACATGGCACGTCAATATCATTCGAAAGTATAATTTATTCGGGCGTGTAAGACCAAATCATATCGCATCTCTCCAAGTTTTGTCACATAATACCACGATGCTATCTTTTGCCTTTATATTTTGAAATATCTAACCTAGAAGATTATCTTTCATCTCTCAATCAATGTATTACGAGGAGCGCGAAGCGCTCGCTTCATTTTCCGTCGGTATTATGATACAAATCTGATTATGAGCGTCCGGCCCGGCCCGGCTGTAAGCGACTTTTTCAGAAGCACATATATATCTCTGCAACCGCACGTCCGATTGACAAGCAGGCTTCTTTGCTGAGTAGCCCCATCCAATCAATCCTGTTTATACCAGTGCCAACTCATGTGGGTGACTTCCACTGCACGTGGCGCGTGCCGCGTGAGGGGTGTTGAAAGGTGTTTTGTCGCAAAAACTCCGCAACGGCTGGGCTGATTGTCTCAGCCGCCGCTTTTCCACTAAGTCAGGGTTGTGGTACCTTTGCATGTGCGCAAGTGCACACCCCTTTTCTATATCTCAGAAACGGCTGAACCGATGGTGTTCGAATTTGATGAGTAATTAGGGACCTCTCAGCCGCCGCCTTTCCACAAGTCAGTGGTGGGGTGGCTCTGCACGTGCACACGTGCACACCCCTATTATATATCTCAGGAACGACTGAACCGATTGTGTTCAAATTTGGTGAGTGGTTAGAGACCTCTCAGCCGCCACCTTCCCCACAAGTCAGGGGTGGGTGCCTCTGCACTTGCGCACGTGCACACGTGCGCACCCTTTTTGCATCTCATAAACTTCTTGCCCGATCGAGTTGAAATTCACAATACATCTTTTTCACGCTCGTTCATTCATCGCCAACTACGGCGCCTTACTGGTAGTGTTGTATCATTCCAGGCAAATTAACGTTTTATTTCAGGTTTCAAAACGATTCATTTTTGGTTTAAGCCAGGCACGTACCCATGATTTTTACCAGGGGGAGACGTCGGTAAAAAATCCTCCTCAGCCTTATGTTGTTGACCAGGAAATAGGGTCGGATCGTCAGGGAATCCCAATCTATCTAGTGTAAATTTGTTTTTCTCAGGTTGCACCATAATCCCCCTTGGCTACGTCCCTGGTTTAAGGAATGTTAGGAATGTGGTTCGTTCGTCGTTGACATCAATTATTTAACTAGGAATCTTCAAACAAATCTTCAAACTTCAAACATCCATTGTTATCAGGCAGTTGCATTTAAGTCGCTTTGAATCGACCTAATTGGATACAAACACAACATCATAAAACACATTATATATTGTACATTTGGCAAAAATCGAAGCATTTTCAGTGCGACTACACAGGGTGGGTGCGCAGAAAGTCCTGACGGCTTTTCTGTATGCTTGCCAGCGCCGCGCTGTGACTGGTAGCCATTCTGCCAATGGCCGCAGGCGTGACCCTCGTCGACCCGGCTAGCTGGTGGTCGGCAATATGACCTTTTAAAATCGCGTTCAGTCATTGAAACATTCAGGTGAAGCGGCAGCTTGTCGCTGGCTGCCTGCGCGCGGCGGCCGGGTCCGGACTTGACCGCCGGCTTCGTTTGGATCTTCTCCGATGAGAAGATGTTCCACAAGGACGCCCAGCTGCACCGGAGGAACTCCTGCTACCTGTCCGCCAAGCCTGTTCACGAAGTGGACCCCCGGATTTGGTTCAACCCTGTGAACAAGCACCCGCAGAAGGTGGTAGTCCTGGGTGTGGTCGGGTCTGACGGGCAGGAATTTTCATCATCTTCGTCAACGCCTTGAACAAGAAGATCAACAGGCAGGTAACGAGGGGTTCCTGGACCACGCACGTCATCTCCTGGATCAAGGCGACCTATCCGGAAGGCAATTTCGCCTTCCAACAGGACATAGCGCCCGCCTAAAACGCCGCCGTCATCCAAGCCAAGTTTACGGACGAGCTTGGCGGGCCGGATCACTTCTGGCGGAAGAAGATGTGGCCGCCTCAGTCCCCCGACCTCAACCCGCTCGACTAAAGCGTGTAGAGCGTTTTGCAGGAGGAGGTCCAAGTCACTTCTCGTCCTAATCTGGAGTCGCTCAAGACGCGCATCGTGGCGGTGTGGGAGGCGCTGGAGGCGGCCTGCATCATCAGGACCTGCAATGACTTCCGCTCTCGCGTCGAGGCCATCATCGCCGCCGACGGCGGCTTCATCAAGTGAGCGGCTGGCGAAAGGATGTGGCTTGTTGTTCACAGTCACTCTTTCAGCCTGTTGTTGAATTTATATGAGCCAGTTACATTTGTTAGCGAAAATGTTTAAAAGCGCCAGGACTTTCCGCGCACCCTGTCGTTTCCACTTTCCAGTAAACCAACACACTAAATATTAATACCGGAATGTTTCGCTTCCCATGTCCACAAATTATTCAAGCATCGTTTAACAATGCAATCTCTTTTCGTATATCAATACAAGCGGCGCTCTGGCAAAGCGGTTTAAATATTTAACGTGAATACTAAACCTGCAACATAATTGGAGAAGCCATGCAACTTTTAAGTCAGCTCCACACCAAAACGGCCTGTAATCGAGCATAGGATAATATGTTTATTCCAATGTCAAACCAAACGATTCCGAGCACGCACGATACCGTTATTGACGGCTGCATCTGCACCGGCACGCCATCACCTCTGCACAGTTATGATTCCCTCTCGCTCCACAGACCAACACATCGAACGCATTGCGTCATCACTGCGACAAACCACAATCGCTGCCCGTCGCAGCCACGACACCCTCGAACCTCTCTTACCCCCCCCCCCCCCCCCACCACCACCATACAGCCGAGAGGGCAGCGGCCTTTTGATTAGGGATACACCGGAGGGACAACAGAAGCGCGTGTCCAAGACGTTATCTGCCGGCTAGCAGGGGGCCGCCGGAAGGGAGGCGCCACCGGAGGAGGGTCCGACCCTCGTCTGCGTCGCCACCGTCGCCGCCGCCGCCGCCGCCGCCGCCGCCGCCGCGATGGTCGTCGATAGCTCCTCCACTGGCTGCATGGAATTAATGCTGCGGATGATGTTCGGAAATGGCGCAGCGAGGCCGGCCGGCGCGGCAGACGTGGCGCGGATAAGACAAGGATACCATCTGCATCGGATGAGCCTGAGACGTAGGCTGGAGGGCGCGTCGTCGGAGGCGTCGGAAAGAAGAGCTGGAGGTGAG
>VOPJ01010862.1:0-15819 GCA_014673585.1 Semibalanus balanoides
TCCGAGGATGGTTCGCAGTAGCGTGAACGTGGCTCGGAAGAAAGTGCTGAAGTCACGAACCTGCAACAGCGGCAGCAGAAACACTAGCTAAGTCTGTTTCCATCTCATTTGTCGCCAAGCAGCTTCTCTAAGAAATACAACGTTTCAGAAACATGACAAAAATGCTGTCGGATGCACTCCAACTTGAGTCATTGCTCTGGCGCTATGTTTGTTGTCGGTGTTTGCATTCGGCACCGGTCGTCCGGTATACGTGGATTCGATGAATGACAGTTTTCAAGTTTTCGACAAGTTTTCGTCTCTTTGGTAGCCTTGGCTTGATACAGAAAACCAAGCACGAATGCAGCTTAATTATTAAGTTGTATCATAAGCATGTAGTAATGCAAATCGTAGTACGCAGTCTACTAGCTGCATAGGTTAGCATGGTCAATTTGTTTCCATTTGAGCACAAAACGTGTATGCCAGGACAACCTTCTGTAGTATTTTTCTATGTTTTTAGACAACGAAATTCTTACAGAACAGTGCAAGAATATGGCCTGAAATCCATATCACTTGGCTTATTCCGCGTCCCGGTTAGGGCATCCCGGATTTGAATCGCTGCTTCAGCATTGGATGGCCTGCAATCCGCGGCAGCGGTCGCACTCAAGGTCAGGTCATAGTGACGTCTGCAGTGAACGGGGTAAACCGTGAAAAAGGCATGCCGGGTATCTTTAAATCCGTCGCCTGGGTAGGGGGTGGATGCCACCTTCGTTTTGTTCCC
Source organism: Semibalanus balanoides (assembly GCA_014673585.1). NCBI lineage: Eukaryota > Metazoa > Arthropoda > Thecostraca > Balanomorpha > Balanidae > Semibalanus > Semibalanus balanoides. The sequence continues at coordinate 758 of VOPJ01010862.1, forward strand.
ATACTCCCGTAGTTTGCAACTGAATCGTAATGAAACTGTCCAGTACCCTACTTTTGAACAATTTGACACATAACTTTGAAAATTTCGAATTTTCAACTTTTATGAACCGTGACCTGTTTCTCAAGGTCATGTCAGGCGAAACTGACGTCCCGAAGTATCGATCCTTGTTACATGTGCAGTTTCTGAGTGTTTGACGTTCAGGAGCAAATGCAATGGGGTTTCCAGGTGACAGGTTTGTGTTCTGCTGAGATTTTGACCTCAACTGACCTTTTCTGAGGTCAACCGAGGTCACTGACCTCCGATGACCTCCGATGTTTTTTTTGCTCCTACCCGGGCGAGGGTTAATATATTTTTTTAAATAATACAATATAAAACTGCATATTTGCCGTCACTTTTTTAATAAACTCGATGCATCCATTATTTTCATCTCCAGCTTTTCGACGGGAAAGTCAATTTTCTCCGTAACCTTTTCAAAGAAAATGGGTTCCCAAAAGCTCTGATAGAATCAGCGATTTCGAAATTTGTAAACAAGTAATTCACTCGCAGTCCTTCTATGTACCAGGCTAAAAAACTAGATAAATATTTTGTCTTACCCTTCTTCGGAAAACAGTCGATGAAGCTTAAAAGTGAGATAGAAGCTCTCCTCAAGAAGTTCTACCCCTACATGGACCCTAGAATTGGTATTACGTAATAGTTTTTAGCACAGGGCTCTCTCTCAAGCTTCAAAGACATTGGGTCCGGCTTAAGGGGCTTGGCCGCTCTGCTGTGTTATTACAAAATTCAGTTGCCCCTCATGCCGAGGGGACGTACATAGGTTCTACTATTTAAGACTTCACTAGCAGAGTGTGCCAGCATCAGGGTAAAGGGGTTTCCACCCTGGAAAAATTTTTTTAGAAAAAAACTGGGTTAAAAATTTTTCAACCAGTCCCGTTGAAGTCCTCAAATAGGGAATCATTCGTTGGACTGTGACACTCCATTTTCCTATGGACGACTTAAGATTCATTGTCAGGAAACGGTCCAAACTTTAGCTTAAATATTTTAGAGTCCTTGTTATATTTTCAAAACGAAACCTAGTCTCAATGATAACAACTCTGCATTCAAAATTTGAATATCGGTCAGCTTAGAGGATCTCATGAAAAAGTGTATGTGGATTTTGCAATTAGGGTATGTACCTGTGAATTTATATCGTCTTTGCATACTGTGGGCCAATTTGTCTCGCCGCGCTGATTGGCCTTATTGTGTAAATGATGTTTTGTTAACAATATCACTGAAGATGTCCTCTGCTAGAGAAGAAAACGTTTGAACCTTGGTTTTAAATGAACAATACAANTCCATATCCCATATCAAATGTCGCTTGCCGATAAGTGCATTCTATCAGTACTAGATTCGTGTACAAACCGATTTATTGGTACTTATATTTTTTACTGGAACAGCATGCGATAGATGAGACTGTCAAAATAGTCACGATATTGATTGATATGGCATGTTGCATGTCCTTTGCACATGTATTAGTGGACACAAGTCCTATATTAATGTGGCTCTTGCAAGAGGCTGAAAATAAACCATTCGGCCACTCAGCTCAGCTTTACTTATTTGGCTTGTTTGCAGCCCTGATCAGACCAATATAGCTACAAGATATAGCCATGGGAATTGGGAAGACTAATATAGCTGAAGCATCGGATTTACTATCCAGTCCGTCCGCCTGAAGCTCGCAGTTGGGGCAATTGCCAGATTTGTTCATGAATTTGATTATACAAAGAAAACTAACGAGAAATTTCGCGCTGGTACGAGTAGGTAACGTGCTACATGAATCCATAAAGAGATGGAAAATATGCCTTTGCTCATGTTAATGCATGATAAAATATGAACGAAGAAAATATTAAAATCAAAAAACCACAAAACCTATATTTCGCCTTGCGGCTTCTTCAGGGTTAAAACAAATACATAACAAGCAAAAACAGTTTTTTAGCCAATTTTAAAAGAGAACGACAAACATGACCTAAAATATGCAACAACACCTCCGTTTGAGATACAAAAAAGTATCCCTTAATCATTGCTAATAAAAAAAAAATACATGTAAAAACATCCATATCTATATAAATATATACATAAGCTTGCAACAAACACAAAATTAATGGAACAAACAGACCCTCTTGATCAAGCTATATCCAAACAAGATGTAACAAGAGCAGAAAGGCAGAGCATACATATACATGAAAAACATACATATATACTAATATATATATTATATATAATACATCAAACATAATACACATATATTCAAAAATACATATATACATAATACATAATACAACGTATACAATATATACATATAAGCATAAATATAAAAATATTCATACATATACAATACATATGCATACAATACAATCATCGAATGCATACCATATACAATATAATATACATTACAAACATATGCCAAACATATACCCTCTGTCACAATTAATAATTTTCTTCTTCTATATTTGTGTCATAATAACAATGAGCAAAGGGCTATAATTTTCCATCTTTTTATCTACACAATGCTCATCCACAGCCATCCAATATATATGAACTCATAAAGTTTAAATTGATACAAAAAATATCCGGGAAAAGCCGTGTTCTTAGAATCAATTACCCCAAAAGCACGAAATATTACCGGGTACTATACCGGGTACTACCGGGTTATTATAAATCCTTTGTGAAAACCGTTATTGGCTCAATCTGATATCAGGTTCTTGATTTATAGCTTCGGAAATTTTCGCAAGGTCACATTGCAGAGGTGTTTTTGTAGGTCGAAAGAGTGCATTTGACTTACCCAAATGTAAAAAATACTTGTATGGCTGAATTTGCAATGAAACGAAGATTCTATTTTTGTATTTTTTGCGTCACCTTAAATGACTCCTTTATTAACCCCGTGACCTTGTGACTTTGTTTGCGTTGACCTCGTGTTACCTCGGGTACACCTCTGATTTTGATTTTTCTTTTCTCAAAATACTTTTAAATGTATTGCCTAACAGCGCAATAAATAAAAGTTATACGTTTTCCACTAATTTCCCTATTTTCCATCTATATACGACTACGTGACTGTTTTTTTTCTTCAGTTACCCCAACAGAAAGGAGTAACGGGCAAATATCTACGACGCTATGTAACCGATTTGAACGGGGTCTTCACCGTTCGATCTGGCTTGATCTTAAACAGTGTCGCATATGATTTCATCCACTTTGGTCTAATCTCAGTGGAACAAATTGGACCAAAAACACCCAAACCACCCAAAATCGTTGCAGACGACATCATGCTCCTAACCTATGGGATTTATTTTGGCAGTATCTTCACCAATCAATCCGGCATGGTTTTGTATTTTGTATTTTATTAAACATATCACCAACAGGGTTGCCCCACTGACAGGTGAAGTCACAGTATACCTATAGGCTAAATATACATACACGTTTTCCAACAATACACTCTATAAGAACATTGAAACATAATTAAAATATAAATAGTGTAAACATTACAAAGTGTGACAATGTGATGTCTTCGTCGGTCCTGCTCTGGTCGGTCCAGTGAGAGGCGAGCTGCGAGGCGTAAAAGACGAGTTTCCTTAAAGAGAAGCTACATAAGTGATGACCTGTTTTCTAAAAGTGTTAAAATCATCGACAAGAAAATCCACCTCTGGGACGCTGTTTAAAAACAAGGTGGCTAGCCTAGGTACCCTGCAGAGTAGACTGCCTTTGACGGTGTTAACGCGGGGGCAGATCTCGTGGAACAGCCTGTGAGTGCGGGTCGATCGATCGGTACAACTGAAAGTGAAAAGCTTGTTAGCAAATTTCGAGAATCTAATTTCGAGTGGAAAATGTTTCTGATAAAAAATAGGTCATGCTGAATCCAACGAGCCTTTAAACGAGGTATCCGGAAGTGTTGTAACAGGTCTGAGTATGCTAAAGAGCCGGTGTGACCAGATGAAGTATGAGTTAGAATCCAAATTAGAAATTTGTGTTGAACTCGATCGACCCGCACTGTGTGGGAATCAGCCGCGCCCGTCCACATTACGCTCCATATTCTAAAATTGAGCGTACGTTGGAGAAGTAACGCACAGTAACGCGTTCATGTTAAACTTTGAGCCATGAGAACCTGTTTGAAAAGAGCGAATAAGCAGTCCGAGCAATCGATCCGCCCTTCTGACAACATTTGTGACCCGAGGTGCAAATGTAAGCTTGGTGTCGAGAATGATGCCCAAGTCGCGAATCTCTCCAACGTGCTCGAGTTTCGTAGCACGAATAAAATATATCGTCTGGACGGGCGCGCGCCTGAAGGTCATCGTGAATTATTTGCATTTTGGGTGATTCAGAGTTACTGACGGATATGACGGACCAGGCTGCCAGACGAGCAAGATCCTGTTGCAGTAGTAGTCCGTCCAATAAGAAGCAATTTTGCGAGAAATTTTGACGTCATCGGCGTACAAAAGGCAGCCGGACTGAATATCAAGTGGTTAGTCATTAATGAAAAGTGGAAAGAGAAGTGGAGCCAAAAGAGAACCTTCTGGAACACCAGACGTTACCGGTTTCCAGTCGGAAGTTTTGCCATTGACGGATGACACCTCTGACGCCTACTCAGACAGATACGAGACGAAACCATTTTAGGCAAAATCCCTCAAATCATAAAGAATGTTTGGCTTATGGAATAAGAAGAGTGATTGACGCTTGAAAAGCAGCCGAATAAATCTGTGTATATAGCGTCCGTCTGGCATCAGTCCGATATGGTTTCCCACGCTGTTCGAAGATAGACAGCAAGGTTACTGACACACGAACGGCGGCGGATAAAACCATGCTGCTCATGACACAGGACAAGTGACACGTGCCGAGGCAGTGTGTCACCTGTCCTGTGTGGTTCAAAACGTTGTGGTGAATAATGATCTGCTTTGGTTCAATTTAAGTGGACCAAATTAAACCAGAACAAGAACAAAACTGTTTGCAGACTTCATCATGCTTAGAACCTATAGAACCGATTGTAACGAGGTATTCATCAATCTATCATGCGTGGTCCAAAACGGTGCCTTTTGGAGTTTTATCCACTTTGGTTGAATCTAAGTGGACCAAATTGAACCAAAATCACCAGAAATCATTGCAGATGTCATGCTCCGATCATATTGGTCCAATTTGGACACGGTCTTCACCATTCGATCGGGCTTGGATTAAGCGGGACTGTTTTAAGTTTAATTGACTTTGGTCTAATCTAAGACCAAAACCTCTAGTTTTGTTGGTTTCGGTTCAATTTGGTCCACTAAGTTTGGACCAAAATGGGTAAAACTCTACACGGCACTGTCTTAGACCAAGCTGGTTCCAATGATGAAGATCCCGTCCAAATCGGTTCCAAGGTTTGAAGCACGATGTCGTCTGCAACGATTTTTGGTGTTTTTGATCCAATTGGTCCACTTTGATAGAAGTCAATTGGAAAATAAATCACACAAGTCATCGTTTTTCGCTATGCCGTTGATCGAGTGATTTAAGACCACGTTCAAACGGGTTCCGATAGGTCGGGGAGCATTAACGTCATTTGCAGACGTCATTTTTAGTTGTTTTGGTCCAATTTGGTCCACTTAGATTAGACCAAAGTGGATAAAATCATTTACTGCACCGTTTTGGACCACGCCAGATTACATGATGAAAACCCAGTCCAAATCGGTCACACAACTTCGCAGATATTTTCCTGTTACCCCTCCCCTTTTCCAATGGGTACCACTTGGGGATAATAACCCATTGGGGTAATTGGAAAACATGCACGTATATAGATGAAAAATATGGATATTAGAGGGAAAACACATTTTTGTATTTGTTGCGTTGTTAGGCAATACATTGACAATTATTTTGAGAAGTGACAAAATTATGTCAGGTGTACCCGAGGTCACACGAGGTCAACGATAAAAGGTCACAGGGACACGGGTTCAAGGTCATTCAAGGTCACTCAAAAATATCCCAGAAATAACATATTTATTTCATTGCGAACTCAGCTTTCAAGTATTTTTAACATTTGGGTAAGTAAAATGCACTTTTTCTGCCCCCCAAAATACCTATGCAGCGTGACCTTGCGAAAATACCAGAGGCTTTAACTCGAGAACCTGAGGTTGGATCAAGCTAATATTGCCGAAGCTGAATCCAAGGCCCGAGATAGCCTTGTAAATCAATTTGGAACAATAAGTGAGAGATAAGATTGTGATTTGGGATGCAAAATGGTCGAAATGTGGAATTCCCCAGTTGTGCAATGGTGCACGCTTACCATCGGATCCTGTGGTATTCCAGTATTGAATCACGACATCGCATACCTTCATAGTGCGTGACGCATAAACGTTGAGTGTTTGGGGAAATTGCCGTGACTGAACAAAGTATACTTATAAAGTGAAAATTAAATCATGATCTTTTAATACTGTAAAACTACCGAATGGATAAAACTTGCATAACTCACTTACAAACCTTGGTTATTTCCCGGAAAGTCACAGAAGTGGCAGAAGAGAACAGGCATGGATGAAGCTCAAAATGCATGCTTTCTCAAAACCGAAACAAAAGTCATAACGATAAAAACTGAAAGAACGCAAGTGGTATCAGAGGCGTACATTTGTGAAAATCATTAGGGTTGCACTTAGTAGTACAGGGCCCATTTGTACCACATCTCGTCATAGGCGTAGAGTTAAAATCCAAAATTATTGGGGTTGTAGCTGCAAACCCCATTTGCATTAAAGTTACACCCATGAGTGGTATATGTAGTAGTTAAAGAGGCATTGCACAGGCGTCTGTATTCAAGGCTGGCCCGTAGAGGACTGAGTTGACTGACCCCCCCCCCGGCTCGCAGGCCGGTCACCACAGTGTTCTATTGCCCTGGGTCACCACCACCGGTCTGACACGGCCGGTCAGCTGATCCGGCCGGCCAGTGAGATGTCAACAGATTACAAGTTGCCACAGTATATGTATGTAACTATGTACCATTGGAACAACATATTTTATTTCTGACATTTCAACGCATGTCAGTGACCATACAACTTTTTTCTTCTTTTTTCAAGGCAATTGTAAGATTGGACTCCAATTCCACAATCACCTTGAAAAAAGAAGTTTTAACTAGACGTAAGAAAACTATTTGCGCTCAATGGTATTGTTACTTTATGCTATATTTGATAAGCCCCTCCCCCTTCACACTCTTTCAGCAGCACTTAAATTCACATGTTGTATTTACTATAATGGAAGCGATCATTGCGTAGATACACGCGTATAATTTGCCTTAGTCACATATTTTTTTATTTCAGGAAGATAGTGTCTAGATTTGAAATCCTCCTATGCCTGCATCTTCTCCCGCTCTCCAGAAATATAGCAGCTTCCATGAGATGCCAATCTCCCGTATAGCTCCAGTGCTCATCGCATGACTCAGGGCGACACTCATGAATGAGACATTCGCCTGCTGCCACTGATCAATATTCGGAGCGGGCATCGTCCACAGCGTGGCCCGGCGTACGTTGTGAAAGTGCTCGCTGCGGCACCCGTAAGGTTCAACCGACCGGCTCTCGGCATAGTAGAACCTGCCCTATCGCCGCAGCGGCTGTTGGACGCCCTCAGCTCGCGGAGGTCGCCTTGTGACCAAAGCCTCAGGGCGTTTGTCTGCGCTGGCGGCAGCCAGAGGTATGTATGTAGTTGGCGCCCGGCATTAGACTGGCCCAGAGCTAGACACAGCGCCTGGCGCGATCATAAGACTGACCCAGTGCCTGGCGCCCGGCATAACACTGACCCAGAGCTGGACACAGCGCCTGGCGCGAAATAGGCATAGTGATCACGAGGACCAGTCGTGGTGGTTTTACGCTATATATAGAACGTCAGGTATGTCAGGATCCTGCAGAGAGGCCCCACAAGAAGTGCAGTGACAGGCAGCTTAGACTCTGAATTAGCTAGACGTCATCTGATGATTGATTGTCATAAATCCTCGGCTGGGGTATCTCCAGAGGAATGCAAAACAGAGTCCAACAGCAATTTTATCCACTATGCTGAAGGTGTATGTGGACGCATTTAAACATTTCAGAATGTCCTGTAGTTGCCAATTTATATGCACTATTACATGCATAGCATAACCTGCACAGTTCCATATTTTATTATATTTATTTTGCATCTATTTGTATTATTTGTTTGAGAGCGAAGATTCATACAGCCGATGAATACAGACAACCAACATGATGTATTTAATGACATTCCTTCTATGAAGCTAATATTGCAAATAGCTGCACAATGGAAATTTGACTGTTGGACCAACTGCAGGCAACATGGGCTCATATTAAAGGTGGCAAAAGTTTAAATTTTGGGGATCCAGAGCCGACCCGGTCCCAAAAGCTGAAAAATGGACCCAGTTATACCCGATGCAAGGCAAGTTTGGACCAAGCGAATCAAACTAGCAAAATGTTGTCTCGCAACTAATGTTGACAAATCAGTATTCTACAGCTAGTGCAAGTAATCTTACTCTTGCAGTTGCAAATGCTTCTGTGCTGTTCAGATTGGCCAACAACACAAAGAAACCTGCGCATCAGTGCTCCTACTAGCGAGAGAACATCATTAAACATAAGTTGGGCCCAGTCTGTACCCGGTGTCATTTGGCGGGACCCAGTCTGAGACCAGCTGGGTTCAGACACGGTCTAGGGACCGGGTCCTCGGGTCCACGTTTTGCCACCTCTAGTTCCTATCGAATTTCAGTGCTCGATATTCATGATCCGTCCAGCTTTCAGCTTTCGAGCACATGCACTCTCTCCATTGAATTATGATGAGACGAGTTGGTATGACGGCGATCAGGGGGTATATTGGACGTTTTTTTATAAATTAGACCCGAGCCTTTTGATTGGACGGATTTCTGAGGTCAGGACCCGCGCTAAGCAAAGCTTGTTGCGCAGGCCCTGAACTTTGCCGTGCGATCGAGTAATTCCTGGTAGCTGGCAGAATTTAGAGACGTAAGCTGTATGTACAGTCGAGACCATGTGTTCTGTCCACTTCATCTCGACACCACCTCTGCCTCTGTCTGTCGGTCCGGCGAGCACAGGTAGAATCCCAATGCAAATACTAAAGCCCTCGCCTCCGGTAGTATCAGGGCGCGAGGGCATAAATATTTTCCATTAGATTTCACTGCGTTGCAGCCACCGACAGACACCATGACAATAGCTGGAGCGCTTGAGTTAAACACGAAGGCGGCGCTTAAAGGGGAATAGATTCACCTTTAATATAGTGGTTTTGGACGTTGAGATAGCCAAGTGTGTGGCGCATGGCTCGAAACATGACTTGTGACGCTTCACATTTCTTCGAATAGAAACCTCTTTAATGTATTTATATTCAGTCCTAAAGGTCGAACCGGGTATATCCCGTACTCATCGCTTATTGACTGATTTTGCTGAACTAGGACGGATGATTGTGAACGTACGAAATGAGTAAGACCTTTGAAAAGGTTTGATAGAAACGCATAGTGCTGGACTGGGGCCTAAGAACATATTTGTTTCAGTACCTAATTCCCTGGAGTGCAAGAAAAAACTTTGTGAGGATTTTATCCTGATTTTGATGCTTTAAGGGATTTAGTGCCCCGATGCGGGCCGATATTGGGTTTTTGGTGTGTATGGTAGTATTAAGTGGCGTGTGTGCCGGGAATTTCCAAAACCCCCTTGCCACAAGTCTGGTCCTCGAAACTGACCCTTTAGATCAAAAAGACTTTAGCACCAATGATTGGCAATCATTCGTAAATTGGAATCGTGCCACGCACTTTTTGAAGTCACGTTCTTTGCCGGGCTAAAATTTCTTTTGAAATTTGCAACTCAACATCATTATGTCAGTCAACCTTTAAAATAAAAAGCGTACGCAGTTAATTATATTATCAACAATCTTTAGCCTGCCTTTAAATAACAATAAACGCCTAATAAAAACAGGCAAGCTATCCGAGAGCCAAGAATATTTGAGGCTCGACTTTGGCTGTAAAAGTTAAGTGACATGTACCCTCTAACACAGATAGACGTTTCAAAGTTCAGGCCGCGGCGATTCAGACTATGGCTTTGGGCGGGGCATAGCTGTTATACAAACGGTAGTGACATCAAGGGGCAAGTATCTAAGTGGCTACTTAATAATCTAATGCCTAAGTAGTGTATGCCATCGCCCAGAACTGTACACATTCTGGACGGACAGATTAAATTCCAAACGGAATGGGACGTCATGATTTTGCTTCCCCTTAATTTTACAAGCAAGTGATAGGAAACATCAGTTTAATAAACTAATAATAATGAAATAACATAGCGCGTCAGCTTTACGTAGCGACATCTATTGGCAAGTATCTAAGTACTAGTAGAGTGTGCATCGCCCTCGAAGGTGGCCGTCGATCAATTAGTGCTGTGCTCAATCGGGGGCAAACGATATGGAGTTAGAAAAAAAAAAATGCTTTGCGTACATTGCTTTAGGGCATTGTTTTGAGCAAGAGTCATTACATGACAATTAATTCCCAGGATTTCATAAAGGACACTGCCACCTTCCAAAAAGTTCTCCTAAATGTACGCCGTTTGTGTGCAAATATGAGTAATTGCTGTGAACACGATTATGACATTTGTTCTCACAAACATGTACTCAATTTCAGGAAAAAGGCGATTTAATAGTTTGGGCTGATGACGTCATATTGAAGGAATTTTTTGGGGAAAAAATAAAACCTTTCACGCAACCATAAGTATGACTAGTGTGTAGCTAAAGTAGGGCCAACGTAAAACAAGTTCCGATGTAATCAAACATTTAGTAAAGAGGACGAAGACATCGAATCAGGGTCCGCAATTTCAAATACCATTGGGGGACTAGAAATGTTACAGATGTCAAAATCGAAATCGAATTTCTCTGTATTATACCTTTAGTGGTTGTTTAAACTTGTTTACCATACATTAATTGCCCATCCAAGCAGCCCAAAATGGCTCTCAACTCAAATATAATGTTAAGGTGCAGTTCCCTTTAAGCGTTTTAGAAATCCTCCCGAGGTGGCACTATCCCTTAAATCGTCTATAAACGTTTTCTCGAGCAACATTCTCAGTCCAAATATTCAGGCGTACCTAGTCTTTACAGATGGGCCGAAATCCGTTTTATCCTTGCTGCTTTTGGCGTGCTGGGTTTCAGATAATCCCGTTCTTTGACTTTGAGTAGTAGGGAAGTTAGCCTGCTTCGAGTCTGTGGCTCCCAAATTTCTACTGCACTGATTATATAAAAAGAATACACTGATTTTTTGTCGTAAGAATAAGCATGTGTGTAGGCTAAGTTGGAAATATTTAAAGCAGACTTTCAACGTCCAAGTGAACCACGGAAACTTCTTTTGGATAACACAGAATAACGGCGAAGATATTTGTATTCTCTGCCGTTTGGTTTATTCTACGTGACTCGCCCGCGATTATGCGACATAAAATGAATAAGCACGTGGAATTTGATTCGAATAATCTCCGTTCTCTAAAAGCTTCATCTTTCACGACCTCATCAACAAGTTATTAGGCAAGTACTTCTTGATCGCTACAACCCTCCAAATCGATGACGTTTTAATGACATACGTGCTTTCAAGCAAGCTGACTTTCGCATTACTTAGATGGGAAAAAAATAGAATTATCACCCAAATATGACATTTTAGTTCCTTTCCGCGTAAAATGGTTTCTTTGAAGCTTTCTAGTCAATATTTGATACTTAATTGAGTCTTCTTCTTCATCATTGTCTGAGGTTGGGTTTGCAAGGTTGAACGTAATTCCCTTTAAGCAAGGTTTCTAATAATATTTTCAAAGGCTAGCTTTCCCGGCACACCGAAAACAAACTGCCCGGGGCGCCCCCCCAGTAAAAAAGGAAATTGAGGTTATCCTCCCGAACTAGTTGCACTGGAAAGGAAACTGCTACTAGGCCGTTTTACGACCGATGAACTAGATTTAGTTCTCGCCGGGCGCATCGACATCGGGTGGTGTTGATGAAGTGGACACTGAACAGCACATATGGTCTCGGCTGTACGTGCCCGACACACCTGGACACGGTCCGCCACGCCCTCTGGCGTCACCTGACCTTGAGTGCGACTGCTACCACCAGCCGCAGGCCATCCTAGTCAGTAGCGAATAGCGAGCGTCGAAGCGACTCGAAACCAGGCTCCCTCCACCGGGATAGGTCAGAATTCCAGCGCTCTCTCACTGAGCTACAGGGACGGACAAGCTACGAGCTTCACAAGCTACGAGCAACGGGTTCACAAGACAAACTCTGCCGAGCGAAAGACTATGACTCCATTAACCTATGCATCCGACCCACACTAATGTTCCGACAACATCCGATGAACACCTCGTCTTGCAATTTCAGCAACTGGCAGCATTCGTGACTGTGTCGATATTTCTCGTTGCTGAGGGCAGTGACCCAGGAGCGTTCAGCCAGGTGCAGCCAGTCGGCAGCACAGCAGCCGGTCAGACAGGCTGGACCAGCTGAAATCAAAAGCTACCCCGACCCCCCCCCCCTTCTGAACGTCAGCCGCCTCTCCCGGCGCCCACTTTATCCGACCAGTTATCTTGTATCGATTGTTTCGGCAAGTGAGCACGTGCACAAAATGAAGCCGCAGACACGGGGAAAAATGTTGCCACGGGTAGCAACGGCGGGAAAGCAGTGCAGTTGCGGATGATTGTTTCTGCCCGGTTGGCAGGTGTGGCTATATCGTGCACCGGTGTATCCGGGGCAGGCCGAGCGGCGCGTGGAGTTCCCGACCTGTATCGATGCTCAGGTGCCGGACAACTATTCCAAGAACTCCACCCGGAGAACCCACACACATATGGTAGGAGTATCGAAAATTCCAACAGGAGAAGCCACACACGTGCGGAAGGAGTATCGAAAACTCCACCCGAAGAAGTCATACGCATGCGCGAAGAAGTATTTTCCGGACGCGCCGCTGAAGTTTGAAGTCTGCGCCATGTGGACGTAGAAAGCGACGATTGCACGCGTCTTCAAACATACTGACTTTGTGATTTGACGTGAACTTTGTAGAAGTTTTTTACTTGGAACTCTGTCCCTTATCAGATATGGTTTTTATCTGGTGAGTATTATTTAATCATCCTGCTAACTAGTAAAGCATGCATGGCATGAAGCAGACGGAGCGAGTTATTTCATTTTCTGTCCGGCAACTGATAGGCAAAAGCATTGTGGTTTGTTGCAATAGTAAACAACACTACCTGTATCCTTTCTGTGGCATTTTAGTTTTATTTTTATTTTCTGATTCTCACCTAGTCGAAGGGTGAATCCGAAGTCAAAGCTACGGCCTTTATTATCGGCTGGTTATTGATTTTGTGTTTATTTATGGATGATGTACAGTTTCTGTTGTTGTGTCCAAATTTTCACGTAGAATAACCATGTGTTATTTTACGATACCAATTATCAAATGTATTACATTTGCATAACTCAGTTTCGCGTGAAACGGTAGTGTATCCCTGAAACCCACGCAAGCAAGCAATGCGAGCATAGAAAGCAAGCAAGCAAGCAAGCAGCAAGCAAGCAAAGCAAGCAAGCAAGCACAAGGCAAGCAAGCAACGCAAGCAAGCACGCTCGAATCGGATTTTGCTTATCTGAGTTAAGACTACGTATTGAGGTGCGCTTTCGCGGCCTCAACTCACTCCGTCTGAAATAAGTGATTACATAGTAAGCATGCATGGCATGAAGCAGACGGAGCGAGTTATTTTTCTATTTGTGTCCGGCAACTCGATAAGCATTGTTGTTTGATGCATAGAAGCAATTACTTACCTTGCACCTTTTCTGTGGCACTTAGTTATTTTTATTTCTGATTCTCACCTGCGGAGGTGAAATTCGAGTCAATGCACGTGCTTATCCTGCGAACCAGATATTCATCTTTTTATCTATGGATGGTGTGAGTTTCTCCAGCTTGTTATTAATATTTTCACGATAAGCCTATACCATGTGTTATTTTACGGTCAAAGTATCAGTGTATACTTTTTGCATAATCAGGTGCAGGAAACGTAGTATTATCCCTGAAACCCACGTCAAGCAAGCAGCAGCGAGCGAAGAGCAAGCAAGAACACGACGACAGTCGGATTTTGGCCCATCTGTAAGACTACGTTAGTGAGGCCGCTTCGCGGCCTCACTCACTCCGTCTGAATAAACTAATATTTAATTTTTACTGATGTTTCCCTGCGAATATTTTACATACAAATCTCAAATAATTGAAGCGCTTATTCGTATAACACATTTCACTTTTCCAACCGAAAAGTATTGTTGTCGCGTGCAGCGAGGCCAGTTTTCCCCTCAACTGCCACAAAGTGAGCATTGTTCGTCAGACGGTATGTTCGCAATGGTACACTTAAATTTTTGTTGGTCACTTTTAATAAGCTTGAAAGTGATATTGCATGACTTTTAAACGTAAACAATTAAAGCCAACTGCGTTTAACCAGGTTACTCCACTATTGTAGTTCAAAAGCACTTGCAGGTTGTCTCTTAACTGAATCCATCGAACATAATCTTGAAAAATATACGGACAATACAGAAAGTAGACACATCACGCATGGGTCATGATATATCCTCAAAGCTCTTTGCCAGCGATCTTAAGTGAACAATGGTATTCTATCAAGCTATCTATATCATGACAGACTGCATACCTTATCAATGCAGATCCAGTTCTTACTGCCATGAGCAAAACAATATAGCAGTACAGCGACAAAGCATTAATAACAATAGCAAAGAGCAATATAGCACATACGACTAAGGGTCCTGTGCATAAACTGAAACTGCATTGCGCGTAATATCTGTGCAGCGATACAACTGCTTCAGGAAAATAATCCTCAAAGAGTCTCTAGGGTGTCTTTGTTCATTGGTGACGCAATCAAGAGTCTCCAAATAGTTTCTTTGTTCGTACCGTACCAGTCTAGTTTAGGTGTATGATCGAAGCCAGCATACACCTTTTCTTAATGCAAATCGGCGTTAGTTCAGCTCATGCATTTCGGCATTTATCATTTAAACCGACAGCAGACATGACTGTTTGACATATATACCTCTCACATCGGCGTAACACACTCCCGCGGCAAAGG
>VOPJ01010863.1:0-13716 GCA_014673585.1 Semibalanus balanoides
CGGTTATTGGTTCGGAAGATAAGAGGGGGGGGGGGTAATATTTACCCCCTCCCCTTCTACGCCGCGCGTTCGGCTAGAGACCCCTACCCCGCGCGGGTTAACCCTCCCTTAAGCCTGACAGGCCCCCCTGAGGTTTTTCTGGAATACTTTTTTACATGCGACGCATGTTCCTGATTTTTTCTGCAGCTGAGTTTACAATCATTATACGTATCTTTTCAAATTCCTCAAAATTAGTTCAAGGTGGAGATAACGACGTTGAGTAACGTATATGGTGTGAAAAACGCAATATTGAAAACAATAGAAAAATGAGTTTGCAGCAAACAGAAAACGAAAAAATATAAAATTATTCTCTTCAAATGCTTTCTCGAATTTCCAAATTATTTGGATTTTGTCTACTAAAAACTAAAAAAGTGATTTTCTTAGGCAAAATCATTACAAAATCGAATTTTTCAAAGATGTTAAAAAAACGAAAGATAAGTTAGAGAACTGAGCCTGGACAATCCTCAAACTAAATTTAAAATTAATATCTCTATAATCTATTTTTATCGATTGATGGCTCTTTAAGTATAAGAAATTCGTGACGTTTTTTTTAATCACTTTTTCACTTTTTACTAGTTGCGAGCAAATAAATACTTTTTGTGTATTTCTGAGACAGATCTAGTCTATGCATATGCCTTTTTATTGCATTCATCAATTATAATTTTGAGGTTCTGATCGCAATCAAGACGTGATCCGAATCGAGATTCTATGCAAATCGTATTAACAATTGTATCTATTGTGACGATTTTCGTGACCTAAAGTATAACAACCCAGACCCAAAAATCGATTAGATGGTCAATAGCTTTTGACACTTAACAAAATGTCGTATTTGCATAACTTAATAATGTCGAGGACAGGCAAAATCGCTATTCATTGACGTGGTCGATCTTTGTCATTCACTTGACGAAGGTGACCCGTTGACCTGAAACTAGAGTTCGACATGGCTGCACTTTCCTTAGCCTAGCCACCCCACAGCCAGGGCATCACACACAGACCAGTCCAAGCCAGCCACAGCCAGCCACAGCCACCTACAAGCCAGTCCACAGCCAGCACAGCCAGCCACAGCACCACAGCCAGCCACAGCCACTTCCAAATGTTAATGGCTGGCCGTTGGCCAGCCTGTGAGGATTTTTGTAAATTCATGTTATGTGTTTATTTTCAGTCTACTGTTATGGCAACATGCTAACGCTTCTTTTAACCATGATTGGTTTGATAAGAGGGATGCAAAACGGTAGACTAAGAAGCCCATTGGTGGATCCAGAAAGTGTTATTTTGACAGTTTGGGGGGGCCAAATCCCAAAAATTATCGCATAATTCTGAAAACTCGCCGGATTTCGCTTGCTTATGCATCAATAACTGATTTAAAGCAAACTTTCTCTAGTAAAAGTGCTAGTTTTTACAACAAACTCAGGAAATTGTGTCAAATTTGCGCCGATTTTGGGTGGTTTGGGGGGGGATGCCCTGCCCCCCCTGAATCTGCCTTGAAAAGCCAAGCCGTAGCACACCGGTATTGATCTAGAGTTTTTTTCGCAGTCCGGCCCACCCAATTAGCCATGGGGTTCGGCCAGCCATGGGGATAGCCGCCCCGTGTATAACTCTACCTGAAAACTAAAACTTGAATACTGTTAGATTTCTCACATGACAGGCAGCATGCTGGTTCTTACTGCATTGCTCTATGGTGCTTGTTTTTTAAGTTAACAAGGGGGCCTTCAGCCCCCTCCCCCGTACGGCAAAGGTGAGAAAATAAATGCTTTTTGTGAATTTCTGAGACAGATCTAGTAAGGCGAGGATTAAGACGTTAGAAATCGCTGGCTTGATATAATAATGTTGCGGAATGCTCATGTTTTCAGTTGACCATGATGATGGAGTGTGAAATGACCCAGTAAATATCATACAAGGCAAACCCTTATCCGGAAAAAATGAATCAGCCATGTTTTTCGTCGTTTGACTGAAAACATTTAGATGGGAGACAAAAACACCTTTAAAATCCATTTTAGTGGGGCCTGTGTTTCGTAGTTCGTGCTGATAAAAATATGCTGATATATTTGACGCTGCTTATTAAAACTTTTTTGTTTGTTTGTCAACGCTGGCTGCCGTCTGGATCATTTTTAACATGTAATATGTAAATGTACCACGTCATATTTTTCATCATGATCTAGTAATTTATGTTTCCATGCAAGAAGAAAGCTTGCTTGTATTACAACATTTACTAGTTTTGACCTGTGTCGTACATATACCGGCAGAGCTTCACTCTTCTCATTAAAGGAGCTACAATTAATGATCGGTACACGTAAGCTCAGTTTCCTAGCAACATTTTATACAATAGTATTCTAATAACAGAGGGAGGAACCCTGATTAACTTTCGTAACAGCTGAAAAACCGATCACACTATCAAAATAAAAACTTAGATTACTTTCTGCTACATCAATTTTGCGTCTTCTGTGCAAAAGAAAACAGTTTTGTCGACAAATTGAGATAAATCGTGTTTAGTGAGTCATAACACACGATTGACGCAAAAATTACATAAACTTTGACAGTCGGTACAAATGCTATATAAATTATACATATTATAAATATATATATATATATATATTTATATATATATATATATATATATATATATAATATATATATTATTAATTTCATATAAACTATATAAAGTAAGAAAACGAATACCCTATATGGTGACGAACAGTATAATCAAAATCTATCACTGATTTGAATAACGATTTGTAAGCAAGTCATGGGGCCAGAAATGAAGTAAGTGCGCCAAAGAAGCGTGAAAACGTCCCTGATTGGTCTTCGAAACTGATCGCCAACACTGAATAGGTCGCCGTCCGGGGATAAGTTAATCCGCGGAATGCATCACGGTTTTCTGAAACGCTTATTATGAGTGAGCGCGAGTCCTCCCTTAGTGTAAGGGAAAAATCTGAGTATGAGAGTGGCCCGACCCGACCCAGCCCATGGTGACGCTTTTGAGGAGCTAATATCTCTGCAACCTTACGTCTGATTGACAAGCGGTCTTCTTTACTGGGCAGCCTCATCCAACCTACCCAGGGGCGCAGCCAGGGGGCACAAGGGACACGTGCCTCCCCCCTCCCCCCATTGGGCCGAGGAGTCCAGCCCGGTGTCGGTGGTACAGATGGCAGCGGTAGACAGGTAAGGAGAAAGTTCGGTTGGCTGTTATCGTGTGACGTCAAGCGCGGATGACGATGGCGTCGTGGTCGCTGCATTTGGTTGGGCGTGGTCAGGGAATATGCTCCTGGTAGCTCAGTTGGTAGAGCGGTGGACTGTAGTGGTCACTTTCAACAGACATCCATAGGTCGCTGGTTCAATCCGGCCCGGGAGATTTTTGAAACGGGGTACTATCAAAATATGTGAAACCGCTGTTATGGACGGGACCCTATACTCTGTATGAGACCACTGCCGACTGACGCGGGTGACTACGACTGCATGTGGTGCATGGTGCGTGAGGCGTGTGAAAAGGGTTTTCTCGCAAAAAATCCGCAACGGCTGGGCAAATTATGGGCAAATTTGGTGTGTGGTTAGGGACCTCTCAGCCGCCGCCTTCCCACAAGTTATGAGTGGGGTGCGTCTGCACATATGCACGTCCACCACATCCCTATCATATAGCTCAGTAACGTCTGAGCCGATTGTGTTCAAATTTGTTGTGCGGTTGGGGACCGGTGTTTTCAATGGATCGGGTGCACCGCGTGGGTGCCCATTCAATTATTCCGATTGTCTGGGTGGGTATACATCTTTTGACGTTTCATGGGTACTTGGCGGGCATGGGTATGGCAATTGTTGAGTAATGTCGCTAAGCTTTATTTTTTACTTGACAACCAGATGTTAAACCAGGTCAGTATGTTAATAAGCCATATAGGACACTAAAACGGTACTCTTTGGCAATCTTATTAGAACAATAACTCATGTTAAGTAATAGTGGTGTAATATTTATTAATCCCAAATCATGCTCAATCCAAAGTGTGATCCAATATGAAAATGTTGACCGAAAAGTGTTAGATGAGTCTAAGTCCACAGCAACACACAGCTGTGTTGTAATAACATCAAAATAATCAAAATAATATCACGATACCTGTGTAAAGAGATACGTGATATTATTTTCGTGTCATAGTACGCAAGAAAATATGGCTAGAATAATGGTTGCAAATTTTGTGAAAATAAATGTCTGCTTAATCTGAATGGACCGGACCGGGCATGGGCCTTAATATTATACATTTGAATGGGTCTGGTCTGGGTATAGACTTGGTGTTAATGGGTTTCGGCTGGCTGGGCTTGTGGTTTGGGCACCCATTGAAAACTATGTTGGGGACCTCTCAGCCACAACTTTCCCACAAGTTAAGGGCCTCTGCACGTGCGCACCCTACTTTGTATCTCAGAAACTAATTTCCCGAACAATCTGAAATTTACTTTGTCATTTCCTTCATGTTTATCAAATTACGGTGCTTTTGTTTTAATTGTTATAGGAAAATGGTTTATATATTTTTGTCATGTTTAAATGGTAATGTATTACATACCCGTTTCAATTGAATATTCACGGGACAAACATACATTTTGTTTTCAACAAAAAAGTCTAGAAAAAATGAAATAGGCCAACCTCCGTGGCGAGGCTAAACTCCAGATTTGAACACACTTTGTCAAATTTCGGTTGACTGCCCATAGAAAATTGGCACATTTACTCAAAATAAAGAGTGCAGGAAATATATTAGCCATTTTCAACATGCATTATTGCACTGATAAGGTTATGAATCTTTCTGAAATTGTTTCATATGTTTTGGTATGCAAGTTGTAGTATATTGATGAAATTCTTAACTACACGACTTTGACATGTGATGATTTGTCCTTGAAATGTCTCTCAGCAATTATGTAATATGTTGGAAATAATATGATATGTTACTTAATTGCAGTTTGTTGGTAATTTGCAAGATAACTATTTTATGTTAAACATATGTTAGTTTTTTATATGTGAAAAAATATGTTAGCTTTGATCTCCACCGAGGGATTCCTTTTAAAATATTCAGAATTATTCCGAAAACATTCTGTGGCCTGGCAGCGCTATGGTCACTCAGCGGACTCCCCTCAAGTTGCTGCCATAATCGGCCTCCCTCAATGCAATGGCAAGCGAATCGATTCCAGCACATCATTGCGCCATGCAAAAATCTTCCTGGGATTTATGGCGCTGCCAGATTTAATTACTGGTATGACGGTATGCTAAACTGGACGAATGGACACTAGACGCATATGTTCTTTTAAAATCGGCAAGTTTTGTATCATTTACTTGCGATGAGCTCAATTCATGCTTCCATAACAATTAAGTAGTGATAATATCGCCTAGGTTGTATTTTCCAACGTCTTCAACAAGTACTTGGGCAAGTACTGTTTTGTATACGCCTCGATCCGTCACTAAATCGATGACGTTATAAAGAAATTGCGTGCTTCTAAGCCAACTGATTTCGTATTATTCTGAGGAAAAAATGTGAGGCTTGAGATCTCAGTGTTTTTCAATGGATCGAATGCACCCATTCGGGTGCCCACTCAATTCTTCCGATTAGTCCTGGGCTGGGTATGCATTTTTCGACTTTTTCATGGGTACTGGTGGGATTGGGTAATGACAATTTTTAGTCATTGTCGGCGAGCCGTTATTTTTTACTTTGATTACCAGATGTTTAAACCAGGTAAATATGTTAATTAATGTTATAGGACAACTTAAACAATACATTTTGGGCAAGTTATATGGGACAATAAATCATTGATAGTGCTTAGCAGTGGTGAAGATTCAAATCCCAAATCATGTCCCGATCGCAAAGAGTCTGATCCAGTAAAGATAAATGTTGAACCAAAACAGTGTTCGAGAGTGAGTCAAGAAGTCACAGCAATACACAGGGTGCGTAATATTATTTTCAAGTTAATAGCATGTCAAGTAAATATGTTAGGATATGTGGTTTGCAAATTTTGTGAAAATAATTATCTGCTTAATATGGGATGGGCCGGACCGGGCATGGGCCTCAAGTATCTATGGAATTTTGAATGGTCTGGTCTGGGTCTGGGCTTGGTGTTCAATGGGCTTCGAGGCTGGGCCGGGCTTGGGTTTAGGCACCCATTGAAAACCTATGGTTTTAACGCAAATAAATGACATTCTATTTGTCGTGTAAAGTATATATTTGTATGGCTTAACTAGAAATCATGAATAATCCCGTTTCTAGCTTTTATCCTCATTTTTGAGTTTTTCCAGATGAAATAAGTTTCCATTTTTCCTTCAGCCCTTTGTCAATAAATGCACTGACGCACGAAAACCCTCGAGCTAGCACATCGCTGGATTTGTCAGACTTACCTGAAACAGCCGTCCAAATGCCGAGCCTGACATCACTGTGTTTGTTTATGCTGGCAGTGGGCCAACCGTTGGCATACAAAGGCAGTCGCCAAGAGGACACAAAAAGTTTGCGTCTGTTTTGGACAGCTTCGATTCACATTCACGATTCACATAGGCGTAGGAGCAGTGTGCCTCTCGTGCCTCTCGTGCCTCTCGTGCCTCTCGTGCCTCTCGTGCCTCTCGTGCCTCTCGTGCCTTTCGTGCCTTTCGTGCCTTTCGTGCCTTTCGTGCCTTTCGTGCCTTTCGTGCCTTTCGCTCTTTACTCTTTGCTCTCTGCTCTTCATTTCTTTGTTTCTACTGACTCTTGTCTGCCTTTTTTGCAGAAAAAAAGATACAATGGGTGCCACATAGCCAGCAGCTGCGGCGCCCCTAAACCCAAATCATCATCGAAAAAAGAAGATGCTCCGGAAATCGTCACCCCTGAGGATGCGAGCGCCAAATCTTGCTTCGTGGGTGGTGGCCGATGTCAAATCACCCACGCCCAACGCTTTATTGTGTGCCGCAACCTGTGAGATTATATCAATAAAGCTCAATAAAAACGCAACATCAAACTAAGTGTTTTCCAGTTGTCAAACAGAAGCCCAAACAGAACGCAAGCTATGGGAAAATCCAGGTGCAGCAAAGCCGGACAATACCTACAACTGATTTTCAAAAGCTGTATCACGGTATCACATGACGAAAATACCACACACGGATTTATTCCCATGGCGACGATGGGTTAAGGGAGGGGAAGAAACCCAGGTGGGCCGCCTTCGGCCAAAGGGCCCCTTTTAAAACAATGGCGCGAAATGGTAGGTTATCTTTCCTCGGATTTAGGCCACTTATTTTGGCAGAGGCCCTCTAAATAGTCGCAAAGAACGTCCGAGCAGGCATATTTTGATGCCTGGGGCCTTCTGAGGACCCCCTCTGGGGGACCGATGAAGCCCTTCTGTCGTCTTAGAGGATCCCCTTAGGCTGGCTGGGGGCACCGCGGGGCCGTCGTGCTTTTTTCGGTCAAAAAGACAAAATAGAAAAACTTCTTGGAAGGTGGACACATTTATTGGAGGGGCAAAATTCATGTTTTCCCCGAACTTCAGGACTGTGGCCAGAAGCCCCCTGACCCCCTCTATTCGTTGCACCGCCCCTAGGATGGTTTCATCAATCGATGCAGCACACTGCACGCGTAAAGAAGTAGATCCGAATAAGTGGAAGAACGCTACCTCAAATCTAGGGAAATTACGGGCGAAAATGTAGAAAGAAATTTCGTGGAAGCAATTCCGCGAAATATATTGAGTGCGATGTTAACAAGCCTATTGTGCAATACGCCAGAACAGTCCATAGACAGCACACATTCAAAATATATACTGCTAAATCATGTAGTTCACTGAGTTTAGGGGAGAACGGGGCACGTTCTGTCACGGGGCACATTATGTCAGCGGGGTTTCCTCGTGAACTATCCACCGCAGGTATATTGTTGTTTCGTAACATATGTTCCTTTGTGCTTGCAGTGGCCCGGTAAACATGCCTGAGCAACAACATGCCTGCGACCAGATTGGTCCAATTTGGAAAAGTTTGTTTTTCAACAGAAATCCAATCTTTTTATAAGTGAACTAAATTTTGGTTTGTGGCCATTCAGATAATTGTATAAGTGTCTTTTGAATGCCGTGTCATGGGGCCTATAGGAATGTCGAGAAGATTGTGCTGAGCCTTATTCTGCCTCATATCCAAGTTTCTTTTCAGTAGAAAAAAAAAAAAAAAACGAAAAGTGTGACCTTGTGTCGAGTGGGGCAGGTTCTGTAAACCCTATTGGGGCAGGTTCTGTCAACTGAATCTGCCCATGATTCGCTAGTCCGTTATCGCTTATAAACGACCATAAAAATGATTGCCTGTTGAATAGCAGAACATGTACACCAACTACATAGCGTAAAAACGAATTGGGTGGTGCCAATGCAGTTCACGAGCGCCAGAAATTTACGTTAACCTGCGGGGCAGATTATGCCCCCCAGAGAATCTTCCACGAGAACCGCTAGGGCGATTTCATGGGAAGAACACCATTTGCGATTTGGTCGTGACAAAATCTTTCCTTTATTTTACCTCGAAATTGCTTTTTTTGTTCAAAATGAGGGGTGGGGGGCCAAGGCAGGGGCAACACATTCGAAAATATTGCATGTTTTTGAAGTCATTGTAGCCATGTCATTCGACCTGATTTTATGCCAAAAAAACGTTTTTGAGCTTGCTAATGGCATGGGTCTTAATGTATGAAAGGAAAAAGTTCAAATGAAAAAATCATAGGCGTACTCAGGGACTCTGTTTCGTGGCAATGGATAACCAAAAAAAACGCCAAAAAATGCCAGTGTTGGGATCGTTATAGCGCGTCATTTTCTACACTGTTGATGGTGGCGAATGAATGAAACCCTCTCTCCCCTGCAGGGACACCACAAGATGACCGTTCGGTGATAAGCGAAGAAGTGCCCCATCAAATGACAGAATTGTGCCCCCATAGGGTGACAGAACGGTGCCCGCATATGGGGCCAGGTTTTTCAAACGAGTCATTCGACACATTATCGACACTGGCCGTCGAAACCAAACTGAGATACCACTTGAACTTCCTTAAAAACTATTTGAAGCTATGACTGAATGTAACGGTATTTGGAAAGTATCAATCATCCCACTCTGATAGAAGTGTGCCGCCAGGGCCAATTAGGCAAAAAAGTGACGAAACGTTGCCCCGGTCTCCCTACCACCTCTCTAATCTAACTTCTTTTTATTTTAATATCTAACTTATCTCTTAATACTCTCTAAGCCAATTAATTTGCAAATGTGCCCATATCAAAGTTCAAAAAGGACAGGATAAAGAACAACTTGAATTGCTGCGATGGAATTAGAAATACAACAACAAAACATGAACACCCACACAAAATCAGCGTCAAAATCTGTCCTACAGCAAAAACAAAAACTCGTCGCAAAAACTCCGCAACGGCTGGGCTGGTTGTGTTCGAATTTGGTGTGTGGTTAGGGACCCCCTAGCCACCGCTTTTCTCCAAGTCAGGGGTGGGGTGCCTCTACACGTGCGCACGTGCACACCCCTATTATATAATAATCAGGAACCGCTGAAAGCAGATTGTGTTCAAATTTGGTGTGTGGTTTAGGGGACCTTCTGCCGCCGCTTTTCCAAATTCAATGTAAGGGTGCCTTCGCACGTGCGCACGTGCAACCATCCCTATTCTATATCTCAGGAACGGCTGAAGCCGATAGTGTTAGAATTTGGGGTGTGGTTGGTCAACCCTTCAGCCGCTGGTCTTCCACAAGTCAGGGTTGGGTGTCTGCACGTGCGCACGAACCCACCCTTTTTGTATCTCAGAAACTACTTGCCCGATGGAGTTAAGATTCACCATACAGTTACTTCGTGCACGCTTGTTCATCGCCAACTACGGCGCTTTACTGGTTTTATTGTGTACCTAAAGTTGTGTACTTAAAATTTGCGTTGCACAAAACATTAAGTCTGATCAATTCGCTTTCTAAAACTAAAAATGATTTGGTGCTACCTGTATTCGTTTGAAAGTTATAACCGATTCAGCAAAGACGTTTCTGTTGTACTTAGTATATACCTATATGTCGGGAGGCCTTATAATGACAAGTTCCAAAGCACAACAACCCTCCTGAATACTCAGCTGAAAATTCCGTCCCCTAAACCCCTCCCTAAAAACACGGCTTGCTAAAAACCATAGTGTTATATACTTTGAATTACTGATGGGTAAGCTGTTAATTATATAGTATATGGGATGGCAAAAGTTAAATATAAGACAATGCTAAGTCGCGTTGCCTTACATTTAAAACGCAAAAAATGCATGATTAAGGACAATGAAAAATATCTTTAGACTTGGTTACGTCAATTCTGTATAATAACATACACGAAAAAGCATATTTATTTTGCGGCTTTTACCTTTTACCAACAGAATAACAACTGCGACACAAATCTCAACAAAATAAATATTCTGAATAATATAGATAACAGTAGACCGTCTACTGTTATCTATGTCTTAATGTATTGTGTAACCACAACCAGGCTAGAAGAAAATCTGACGGTGAAAAAAAAGCAAAAACTAGCTACGGCGAAAACAAAAAATACAAAAGCTACCGCGAAAAATAAACACACAGGAAAAATAAACGATGTTTTTCGTGATATTTTACTTCAGTAAATAATATCTTGCACAAATTGCCAGATAGGTAAGTACTTTGGCTCTGTCGGGGTCTTTACTTATCGGAGTAATATATTTCAATAGATGCGCGCAAGATTTATATTTACGCGCTAATATGCATTGGCACAGTTGCTTCCAGATGCGTTCCAAAAAGTAGCTTTAAGTGGAGGAAAGCTTCCTTTTTCCCTTCGATAAATGCTTATGGGTGCTGTGGGTGTTAGAGATTCTGCATGGGTGTTCGTTTTATTTCGTATGGGTGTTCGCTAGCCTCCGTGGGTGTTTGGACACCCACACAAAGTATACAATTCTCCACCTATGGCTCGTTTAACCTTGCCATACCGATAGCTGATCCTATACGACTCGCGCTTGTTAGAATCCGTAGCCGGTGGACGGAGTGCGGGAGCCGCTGTTGGGAGCCCCGTAGCCGCTGTTGGGGGCGGCGGTCCTGCAGCCGGCTGCCTGTAGCGGCCTGCAGGGCACGGCAGCAGCACACCAAGCCGCCGTTAAGCGGCCGGGGGCGGCCGTAGCCGGAGTTGGCTTCGTCGTACTGGCCGTTCTCA
Source organism: Semibalanus balanoides (assembly GCA_014673585.1). Lineage (NCBI taxonomy): Eukaryota > Metazoa > Arthropoda > Thecostraca > Balanomorpha > Balanidae > Semibalanus > Semibalanus balanoides. Next base: position 11,169 of record VOPJ01010863.1, read on the forward strand.
TGGCCGTTCTGGCTGTCCTCGGGGAACTGCGCCTCGCCCTCGTACTGGACGTCAGCCACGTAGCCGGAGTCGCCCTCCACGTAGTAGGTGACGGTTTGGACGCGGCTGTCGGGCAGCAGCACGCGGTACTCGCCCTCCACGCGGCGGCCGTCCGACTCCTCTTTGTGGCCGTAGTCGTTGCCCTCGTCGTCCTTAACCTCGTACTCGAACGAGTACGGCTGCGGCGGGAGTTCCTCCTCATCGGCACCGTAGCTCTGGGAGGCGCTACCCTGGGGAGTTCCGTAACTCTGGGAGGTGCTATCCTGGGGAGCTCCGTAGCTCTGGGAAGCTCCACCATTCCCCTGGGGAGCTCCGTAGCTCTGGGAGGCTCCACCGTTGCTCTGGGGAGCACCGTAGCTCTGGGAGGCGCTATCCTTGAGGGCTTCGTGGCTCTGGGAAGCTCCACCATTGCCCTGGGGAGCTCCGTGGCTCTGGAAGGCGCTATCCTTGGGAGCTCCGTGGTTCTGGGAAGCTCCACCATTGCCCTGGGGAGCTCCGTGGCTCTGGGAAGCTCCACCATTGCCCTGGGGAGCTCCGTGGCTCTGGGAAGCGCTAGCCTGGGGAGCTCCGTAGCTCTGGGAAGCTCCATTGTTTCTCTTTGGGAGCTCCGTAGCTCTGGGAAGCTCCACCACCATTTCCCTGGGAGCTGCGTAACTCTGGGAAGCGCTGGCCTGGGGAGCTCCGTGGCTCTGGGAGGCTCTATCGTTGCTCTGGGAAGCTCCGTAGCTCTGATAAGAGCTAGTCTGGGTAGCTTCGTAGTTTTGAGAGGCTCCACCGTTGCTCTGGGGAGCTCCGTAGCTCTGGGAGGCGCTATCCTTGAGGGCTTCGTGGCTCTGTGAAGCTCCACCATGGCCCTGGGGAGCTCCGTGACTCTGGGAGGCGCTATCCTTGGGAGCTCCGTGGTTCTGGGAAGCTCCACCATTGCCCTGGGGAGCTCCGTAGCTCTGGGAAGCTCCACCATTGCCCTGGGGAGCTCCGTGGCTCTGGGAAGCGCTAGCCTGGGGAGCTCCGTAGCTCTGGGAAGCTCCATCGTTTCTCTTGGGAGCTCCGTAGCTCTGGGAGGCTCCAACGTTCCTCTGGGGAGCTCCGTTGCTCTGAGAGGCTCCACCGTTCCTCTGGGGAGCTCCGTAGCTCTGGGAAGCTCCACCATTCTCCTGGGGAGCTCCATAGCTCTGGGAAGCTCCACCATTCTCCTGGGGAGCTCCATGGCTCTGGGAAGCTCCACCATTCTCCTGGGGAGCTCCGTAGCTCTGGGAGACTCCACCGTTCCTCTGGGGAGCTCCGTAGCTCTGGGAAGCTCCACCATTGCCCTGGGAAGCTCCGTAGCTCTGGGAAGCTCCACCATTCTCCTGGGGAGCTCTGTAGCTATGGGAAGCTCCACCGTTCCTCTGGGGAGCTCCGTAGCCCTGGCTCAGACCGGATCTTCCTCGTTGTCCATCAGCAGAGACGGTGGCCGCCGCCAGCAGGAGAGTTATCACGAACACCTGACGGATAATGCCATAGAAGTTTTGAGGATGATGACGACACGAATGATGCATAATTATATAATATATCTTACTAGGATTTTAATGACAAATGTTGCAAGCTTCCTTTACTAAATTATATACCTCTTTTCCTGGGGCGATTTCTTCTGAAAATGATTGGTAGGGCTCCAATGTTAACTCAAGAGATTTTCAAGTCATTCTTAGCATGCAACGCCATAGGTTAAGGTTAAAATATGAAATAGGTACGGCTTTTGCTCCTACCAGGCCTATAGAACAACACCCATTTGCTCATTTTAGCAGTGCTTTTCGTCAGTCAATAGAAGGAAATGCTTAATGCAGTGGTTCCAAACGGTGGTCATGACCCCTTTGGGTAACGGAGCCATTTTTGCGGGGGTAACGTTAAGGCCTGTGAAATTGAACCATAAATGTTACGGGCTAAGACAGCTTTGGTGCCGCCTCTGGCTAACACTATTCTTTAGGGTGCGCCTTGTCGGCAACGAAGCCCAGAATTGAGAAATTGGTGAAAAAGGAATAAACACATGTGCGCTCTCAGTCTTCATTTAATTTGCGAGTTTTGACCAAGTACGCAGAAACCGGGGGCGGGTAGGGGGTTGGGGGTTGGCAGCCACCCCCAAACATTTCCAGATTTTTACATTACGGTAATGGGCGTTGCAATACAAGAATCGATTTCAGAATGCCTCTGCCCCCCCCCCCAACTTTTGGAAGGTTGCGGTGCCTTTGGTTGCGATGCACAAATGGAAGTGTGTAAACAGGTCCAACCAACACATTGGGGAACAACGCTATTTTGATTAATCGGTATACATTTTGAAGGGTTGGGTAATGGCCTCCTCTGACTGCTGAAAAGTGGTAATTGCGTCGGGAGGGCTCGGAACCACTGCCTTAATGAATATGAATATATAACGCAATGAGCGTTACTGATGAGATGATCTACAAGACCCAACAATATATGAAAATGTAAACGATTTATTAACTGGTATTTACTGCGGAAGACATTATACGCAAGT
>VOPJ01010864.1:0-13715 GCA_014673585.1 Semibalanus balanoides
GTGGTTCAGTGTGGGTCAGTGTGGGTCAGTGTGGGTCAGTCTAGGTAGGTGTGTGCCAGTGTTGAACAGTGTGGGTCAGTGTAGGTTAGTGTGGGTCAGTGTGGGTCAGTTTGGGTCAGTGTAGGTCAGTTTGGGTCAGTTTGGGTCAGTTTGGGTCAGTGTAGGTCAGTTTGGGTCAGTGCAGGCAATTGTGGGTCAGTGTGGGTCAGTGTGGGTCAGTGTGGGTCAGTGTGGATCAGTGTGGATCAGTATAGGTCAGTGTGGGTCAGTGTAGGTCAGTGTGGGTCAGTGTGGTTAAGTGTGGGTCAGGATGGGTCAGTGTATGGCAGTGCTAGTCAGTGTGGGTTAGTCTGGGTCAATCTGGGTTGGTAGGGGCCAGGGGGTCAGTGTGGGCAGGGGCGCAGTCAGGGGGCAGAGAGGGCACATGCCCCCTCCCTTTTGGCCGACTTTCACGCTAAAAAATCATCGGAAACGTCCCTTCTTGCGACTTTTTAGGGGCCCTGCAAAAATATAGGGAACCTAAATCCGAGTTAATATATTTGTTTGTGGGCCTTTGGCCGAGGGGACCCTGGGGATGCCGTGCACCCCTCCCCCCATTGCTGAAGGTCTGGCTGCGCCTCTAAGTGTAGGGTCCCCGTCAGTGGCCATGGGTGCGCGTGAGTCGCCGGCAGAGAGTTGGTCGGGGTCGCCGATTTGTCGCGCGCCGCCGCCCGTGGCTCCCACCGGCTCCGCCGAGTACCTGTCTGCCGGGCCGGCCGACACAGCCGCCTCAATCAATACGGCGCAGCTCAGTCGCCGGCGGTGGCAGGCAGCGACCACCTGTCGTCCGCCACCGCCACCGCCACCACGTCTCACTGAGACGAAGCACCGCAACTCCTGAGGTCAAACCACCGCCAAACTCACTGAGGTTAAACCAGCGACCACCTGTTTCGTCCGCACCGCCGCTAACACCACGTCTCACTTTGAAGTGAAGCTACTGCAACTCAACTGAGGTCAACCACTGCAACTCACTGAGGTCAAACCACCAGAACTCACTGAGGTCAAACCAGCGGAACCCACTGAGGTCAAACCACCACAACCCACTGAGGTCAAACCAGCGGAACCCACTGAGCTCAAACCACCAGAACTCACTGAGGTCAAACCACCAGAACCCACTGAGGTTAAACCACCAGAACCCAATGAGGTCAAACCAGCGGAACCCAATGAGGTCAAACCACCAGAACCCACTGAGGTCAAACTACCACAACCCACTGAGGTCAAACCACCAGAACTCACTGGGGTCATCCCGCTATAACTCACTGAGGTCAAAACCACCACAACTCACTGAGCTCAAACCACCATTAATCACTGAGGTCAAACCACCACAACCCACTGAGGATTAAACCAAACCAACCTTTAATCACTGAGGTCATCCCACTACAAATATTGAGGTCATCCCGCTACAACTCACTGAGGTCACCTTATCACTACTCGCTGAGGTGATCCCACTACAAATCTTGAGGGCATCCCGCTACAACTCACTGAGGTCACCTTATCACTACTCGCTGAGGTCACCCACCCCTGAGTTACCCCCGACTAATCTTCTGTCACTTGAGCCCATCTTACCTCAGCTCATTTCACTTCAGCTCATCTCAACTCAGCTCATCTCGCATTGACTCAGATTACTTCACGTAATATCATCTCATCTAAGTTCATCGCATGCTACTAATCCAATCTGATCCGTCTCACCTCACCTCATCTTCCCATATTTCGTCTAATTTTACTTAATCCAATCTCATCTCAGTTCATCTCACCTAATTTCATCTCAGCTCATCTCAGCCCTTCCTTTTTACCTTGCCTAACTTCATCACGGGCTCTCGTTTTCTTATGTCATCCGACTTCACCGCTTGACATTTAATATCACCTAAAACACATATATTTTTATTTATCTCGTCTAAGTCTAAGCCTGGGTCAACAAATGAACTTGGCATGAGGTCATGTTATTAAGTTGGCCTATTTTTATCAAACTTGTGCGTAGTGTCGTCACTAAATTTGCTTTAACGATTTTGTTTGCGAAATGGCCTCATATTTGCACATAGGACGTTAAATTGATATAGGAGAGAATGTGTGCAAAGTTTCTCGTTTATATTTTATTTATTTTTGCTTTCAGGTGCAAAATTTCCTCTAGGGGCGGAGGGCGTTATTTGCTCCCTTCCAGTCAATGGCGATTAAGTGACCTAATCCTATTATCCTAAGCTTACCGGGCCTTAATTTATCTTCACTTACTTCACCTCATCTCACTACACTTTCGTCTTACTTCAGCTTTTCCACTTTATATTTCCTCACTTCCACCACCTCACCTCACCTCACCTCACCTCACCTCACCTCACCTCACCTCACCTCACCTCACCTCACCTCACCTCACCTCACCTCACCTCACCTCACCGCCTCGAACTGTCGTCAGCTCACCGTTTGGCAAACATCACAACCAACCTAGTCACAACCTAGTCAGAACTGACCAACTCAAACATAGCGCGCAGTGACCTCGGTACACCAGATCGGCACCGCGACCGTCACCGCTCGGATGCCAACCGATCTGGCACGGCGCCGCACCCCGCCACCGATGGACCCTGCGCCGGGAGACAAATCGGCATTGTTTGCTGGCCAACGCGACCGGCGCGGCGGCCTCTTAGGTTTCCGCGTATTTTTACATACACAACGGTCTGAGGGAGTTCTGTGTCTGTGCCGCAGTTCAAAGCTGTCCACCCCTGGGCGACCGTGGGCTTCTGAGTGTTGTCGGTGTAGGGCGGTCAGAGGTCAGCAATGGGATCTCTAAACTCATGGTGTGCATGAGACTTCATAATGGTGCTGCGTGGGTCATGAGAGATTAAAGGGAATGTTACACCTTTCTGAAAGTTGTCAAATATGCGCTGGTTTAGTAAAAATATGAGGTAACTGCTGCTGAAAATCATAACGATATTTTTGTTTCTCGAAAAGTCACTAACCTTTTTGGGGATAATGATGTCAGTAGCCGTTTTCACGATGGATTATTTTGCGCGAAATGTTTTAAAACATTTTAAAAAGTTTTAAAACATGTCTCGCAAAATTAAAATCCATCGTGAAAACGGCTACTATTGAGCTATAGAGACCTATAGAGATATCATACAATCTTTGTAGACGATTCTGCCGACTTGAATACAAACAATCATTGTGTTATCGTACTCCCAGCAGGCCAAATATATAGATATATAGACTAACTATGACAGTAGGTAATCTAACCAGAGTTCGAGATTTAACACTAGTCGTTTTTCGCCCCGGACCAACAATTTTGATGTGGCTGTCAGACAATCAGTGGCGAAACTTGCATAGATCCCTTTTTGAAAATTACAAATTTAATTGCTTAAAAGCTGTTAAGTTTTTTGGAAAATGGTCTAAGTGAAGTACCTATTTAAATTTGTCAATAACGGTCAAAGATAATGGCTACCTCAGTTCAATTCAAACCCAATACAAATGTGAAACATTCCCTTTCAGAGGTAGAGGTAAAGAGGTAACCCTGCTGTTTCAGATTTTGACCGTGTGTAACCACTGGCTCATTTGACATTTGAGTAACTACCAGTTACCACACCTGCCTCTGCTAGGCATCACCTAATACAATATATTCCTGATATCGCAATGCAACTTCAACTACTCCAATGACACACGAATGAAATATACTTCATCACATGGCGGTAAATTGGAGACATACATTTCTAGCTCTCTAGAGAATAGAGAGGCATTTTAAGGCTGGTTGAACTTCAGCCGAGCTGCCTATCAGTGTGCGCGGCGTGACGGGCCGGCCGGCGGCGCGGGATAGGCCGGTGATCTAATTGCTGTCATATTGGCCTGGCTGCCGGTGGCGGTGCCCCCAGCGATCCGTGGCCGCTGGCGGTATATTGCAGTCGTCTCCCGGAGGAACGCACGGGTTTGATGAACATTATTGCCCGCTGTCAGCGCTCAGTTCCCAGAAGACCGCCGGCCTGGACGGTCGACTAATATACATCACAAGTCATCAAGTTAATATACGTGCCTACTGGTATTTGGTGAATTTAGCTCATGCTAGAAGAGGATAAATAGACGTGCTCTTGTCTTTCCTGCAACGTTAGTTATTTTGATAATATTTTCTTAATTAAGGTGTTTAGCAAAAATAACAACTTATTTTCGGTTGAAGCACTTGGCTTGCTAAAAAAGATAGACGGCCGGTAAGAAAACATGAAACATCGAACAGAACTTCAAAACATGCTCGAAAACAAACACGATCTGTCAACCGTGGCCGTTATCATCACCATTTGTCACGGAGCCGACAGACGCTGATGTCTGCCTTGTCTGTACCTGTCAGACGGACATATCACTACGTCGTCTCTGCCAACTCACTAATTAAGCCGACGTGACGCGCGGGTCTGACAAATCACAACCGTCCCATGCCGCGTCTTAATCCTGTCGGCCGCTTCCATGCCGCGTCTTAATCTTTTAATCCTGTCGGCCGTTCCATACCGCATCTTAATCTCTTAATCCTGTCGGCCGTTCCATGACGCGTCTTAATCTCTTAATCCTGTCGGCCGTTCCATGCCGCGTTTAATCTCTTTAATCCTGGTCGGCCGTTTCCATGCCGCGTCTTATCTTTAATCCTTTCGGCCGTTCCATTGTCCGCGTCTTAATCTTTAATCCTGTCGGCCGTTCCATTGCGCGTCTTAATCTCTTAATCCTGTCGGCGTCCCGTGCCGCGTCTTAATCTCTTAATCCTGTCGGCCGTCCCATGCCGCGTCTTAATCTCTTAATCCTGTCGGCCGTTCCATGCCGCGTCTTAATCTCTTAATACTGTCGGCCGTTCCATGACGCGTCTTAATCTCTTAATCCTGTCGGCCGTCCCGTGCCGCGTCTTAATCTCTTAATCCTGTCGGCCGTTCCATGACGCGTCTTAATCTCTTAATCCTGTCGGCCGTTTGCCGCGTCTTAATCTCTGAATCCTGTCGGGCTCCGTTCCATGCCGGCGTCTTAATCTCTTTAAGTTCCTTGCGGCCGTCCCGCTGCCGCGTGCTTAATCTCTTAAATCCTGTCGGCCGTCCATGACGCGTCTTTAATCTCTTAATCCTTCGGCCTTTCCATGCCGCGTCTTAATCTCTTAATCCTGTTCGGCCCTCCATGCCGCCGTCTAAAGGGAGTGTGCCTCTCTTTGAAATGTCAAATATATTTTTATTACGCGTAAGAAGCGTACTGCTTTGATTATTGCGTTACGATAAAATTCACGTCTGGAGCCCCTTTAGTTGGAATTTTTACTTATTTTCTTGTTTTGCATTTGTTGTTTCAAAACTCAAAAACGATCGCTCAACTATAAACAGAGTAGACGAAAATTTTTACCTATAATGGGCGCACTGGCCAAGCCTAACAATAATGCTAGCGTTGGCAATTTAGAGCAATGCTTCTAGTGCGAAAGCCCTTCTGGCGACTTATTGATAATTAATCTTCTGCCAGAATTGTGATTGGCGGACTTTGGAATATCTCAGCAACTAAGTGATTCTGGGGAAATGAAGTACATGCGCTAAATCAGAAAAATATGTTCTACAGACTAGTGTTCAACAACTCCACAGGACCAAGGTGAGTAGGCAACACTGCCTATACTGTCGGCCGTCCCGTGCCGCGTCTTAATCTTTAATCCTGTCGCCGTTCCATTGACCGCGTTCATTAATCTTCTAATCCTGTCGGCCGTTCCATGCCGCGTCTTAATCTCTTTAATCCTGTCGGCCGTCCCATGCGCGTCTTAATTCTCTTAATCTGTCGGCCGTTCATGACGCCGTTCTTAATCTCCTTAATCTGTAGCCGTCCCATTGCCGCCGTCTTTAATCTCTTAATTCCTGTCGGCCGTTCCATGACGCTGTCTTATCTCTTAATCCTGTCGGCCGGTCCCATGCCGCGTCTTAATCTCTTAATCCTGTCGGCCGTCCCATGCCGCGTCTTAATCTCTTAATCCTGTCGGCCGTTCCATGACGCGTCCCACCACTGTCGGCAGGCGGAGGACAACCAGAAGGGCGGCATCGACATCAAGCGCTTCCAGGAGCTGTACGCCCAGTTCATCGGCAACCCGGACGAGACCATTGGAGCCGTGTACCTATTCGGACCGCTGCAGGAGCTGAGCTAAGCCGCGAGCTAAGCCAGATCTGCAGAAGCTGAGCTGAGCTGTGAGCTGGCTCACGAGCACGTCGCCATCTTCACACTGCCCCAACGCCGGGCGGCCGGGCCGCCGCCACCGACAGCGGAGATCCTCGGTGGACGCTGCCCGCTGGGTCCACCACCACGTGCTGTGCACCACGTGCCGTGTGTCCACCACCACGTCCACCGCCCCTCTCCCCCTCTGTTCCCGCCTCACCTGAGTGTGCTCTGGACGCCTCCGCCGCGTGTCCTCCGGGGGCACAGCGCTGGGCTGGCGCAGCAGGAGCAGCCAGCTCTGGGACCAGCACAGCTGCTGGTGGGCGGGATGGCGTGTCTCTAGTCCGGTTCTGTTCCAGCATGTTGATGTGGCTACTTGTGAAAACGGTGTTTCTACCATACTTAAGACTAGGCTGATTGGTTTATATGTCACTGTTGATCATCGACGCCATAAAATAAAGTCACCCCAATGTGGCATTGTTCTTTGGTGTAAAAAGGCACTTATATTCAACAAATAGGGAGATATTTACACATAACATGTTAAGCTACAAACGGGTATAAAATTGATCAATTGACAGTTGCATTTGCAGTAATTGAACATATATTATCATAAATCATTGTTCGGATATACAATCTATATCACTCTTGAAAAGTCAGTGATACAATCGTATTTAAGATACTAGCCGTTTTCACGATGGATTATTTTGCGCGAAATGTTTTAAAACATTTTCAAATGTTTTAAAAAGTTTTAGTATGAAAGTTTTAGTATCGAATATAATTCCAAGAAAATAAATTACTGATTTAGGCGAATATTATCATTAAATTCAAGAGTTATGGAAACATGAAATAGCTCATTACAAGATTATGATAACAAAAATTGTCCGTTTCTAAAGAAATATATGCGTCTAGAGTCCATTCGTCAGTGAAGCATGCCGCCATCTTAGTTTCTCAATCTGGCAGCGTCATGTCTGCCTTCGCATGGCGCAATAATGCACATAGAAAACAATTCGCTGGCCGCGAGTCGCATTATGATCAAGGAGAGGTCGGGTTTGTTGAGCGACAAATAGCGTGCCCCGAAAGATTAAAATGTTTTCGAGTCTTTCTGAACATAAGTTTCAGTAGGTGAAGATCACAATTAACCCTATGCATAATTATCTTGCATTACGCCCAAACAGCGCAAAATTTTGTAACATAACTATAATTCTTACCAAACATATTACAAAAATTATAAGAGACATTTCAAAGACAAAAATCGTTTGCAAAAAGTTTATGTACTTAAGGAATGGATACGTATACTAAAACTTTCATACTAAAACATTTTAAAACATTTTAAAATGTTTTGAAACATTTCGCGCAAAATAAGCCATCGTGAAAACGGCTACTTTGGCAGCTGTACGTGCCAAGATACCTTCAAACTGCATCCATATATATTATATAACGAGTAACTAGATTTGACACAGAAGTTTCTAGCAAGTCGTAAAAGGGCACTAATGGGACGAATAGGGCCAAATTGGACACAGTTTAGCTTTACATATTCTGTGCATCCGTAAGTAGCGTTGCATTGTAATCTTCGTCATTCCTCAAGCCACAACCTTTTCAGACTTGTCTCAGGATGGATTTGATCAACACATGGGTCGGAGGGGGGCATGTCGCGCATTCTACATGAGGGATGCCGCTGATATGCTTAGAGTATAGGGCATGTCGCGCATTCTACGTGAGGGATGCCGATGATATACTCAGAGTATACTTATGCCAAAGATTGCGTGATCGTACCTCGTTCTTAACTCAGCCCACACATATTGAGCTACGTTTTACATGTGCCGTGTGAGCGGAATAACAATGACGCAACGACACAACAACACAACAATGGCACAACAATGGCACAACAGTCAGGCACGTAGCCAGGATTTTTTTTTTTTATCAGGTTGATGGGTGCACGTCGGAAAATCTCATTTTGCTCCTCAGCCATATGCTGCTGACCCGGGGGGGGGGAGGCTCGGGTTTTCAGAGTATCCCATTCTATCTAATGTGAATTTATTTTGCTCAGGTCCCTCCGCTTGATGAAATTGGCCTCCATGCCCCTCCTTGGCCATGATCCCTGGAACAGTTAACAATGACAATAAATCTCTTACATCCTACATTTCACCTAATATTTTGAAAAACGTCTGTTTACATTACGTACAATCGTAACCAATGCCTAATGTAAAAATACTTATTACATCTAGAATTCTACATGGTTAACTTTTTCCTTGGCCTAGCCGCCCCACAGGCCATGGCATCACATCCACAAGCCAGCTACAGCCACTCCAAAATGTCAATGTTCTGGCAATTGGCCAGCCCCGTCAGGATTTTTGCTAAATCTATATATTGTGTTTATTTTCCAGTCTACTAAATTATGGCAACATAGCCAAAGGCTTTCCCTTTAAAGGGAGTGTGCCATACTTCTTTTGAAATGTCAAGTTATATATCTTTAATTAACGGTAAGAAGCTATGCTTTGAATTATTGTTACGGATAAAATTCACGTCATGAGACCTTTAGTTGAATTTTAGCTTATATTTCGTGTTTTGTCCATTTTGTTTTTGTTTCAAAACTCAAAACGATCGTCACTATAAACAGAGTAGCGAGATGTTACCTAATAATGGCGCACTGGCCAGAGCTAACAATATATGCCTAGCGTTGTAATTTAAGAGCAACTCTCTCTAGTGCGAAAAGCTCTCTGGCGACTATTGATAATTAGGATCCTACTGCAAGTTAATGTGATTGGCGACTTTGGGAATATCTCATCGCAACAAAGTGATTCTGGGAAATGAAGTACATGGCTGAATTCCGAAAAATATGTTCTACAGACTAGTGTCAACAACTCCACATGACCAATGTGAGTAGGCACACTCCCTTTAACGCTTGCCCTACGGGAGCTTTTCTCACCTTCGCCATACGGGGGGGGTCTTAAAAAGAACCCCCTGTTAACTTCCAAACCAAGCATGAATCAACATAGAGCAACGCGGTAAAAAAACAGCATGTTGCCTGTCATGTGAGGAATCTAACGGTATCTAATTTTTAGGTTTCAGGTCAACGGGTGACCTTCCAGGCTAAATGAATGACCTACAATCGACCACGTCCAAAAATAATTATTTTGTTCCGTTCGTCACCATTATTAAAACTATGGACATAAAATGATTTGATTGACGTCAAAATGTTGGTCGTTGAATTGGCTATCTGCGCAAATATCGATTTTTAGGTCTAGGTTAGTTAATGACCTCCAGGGTACGTAAATCGCCACCATAGATGAAAATTGCTATGGGCGATTTGCATTAGAAACCTTGACTCGATCACGTCCGAAATAGCGATAAGAATACTTCAAAATTAGACATTGATAAATGTAAATACAACGGCATTTTCATGAACCAGTTTTGTCTTAGAAATAAAAATAAATATATTATTTGCTTCGTATCTGGTCAAAAAGTCCAAAAAATGGAATTAAAAAAAAAATTACGTCAAAAGATTCTTACACTAAGGGAGCCATCACTCAGTCAAAATAAGATATATTGCTGTGAAATTTGGTTTGTGTATCATCCATGCTTAGTTCTCATACATATATTCCGTTTTTTGACAACTTTGAAAAAAAAAAATCGTGATTTCCCCCCCAAAAATCCGATTTTTGAATTTGTAGGGGTAAAAAGAACTTTAAAAATCTGATTTTGCAAATCAAGGGCATTGTCATTTTCTATCTTTGATGTTTTTTCTTTGCAAATTTCTGCAAATCTATTTTCTACGATTCTTTAAACATTTATCATTTTTCCATCGTCACTAAAACGTCATTATGACTACTTGACCAATTTCGATGAAATATTGCCATCATGTGTATATGTTTTGTAACCTCTGCTACTGAAAATTTCAGCAAGATCGGCCGCATGTGTAAAAAGTTATGCAATAAAAACCTCAGAGGGGTCCTGTTAGGCCCCTCCCGTAGGGCGAGGGCTAACCATGATTGGTTTGATAAGATTGATGCAAAATAATAATAATACAAATCCCGAATAGACTATGCAGCTTTAGCCGTAGCCATAGCCATGATCTACAGATTTTTCGGTCCGGCCCACCTCATTAGCCGCGGTGTTCGGCCGTCCATGGGAAAATGCATAGGAACATGTATAGGAACATGTAGACCTCTAATTACACCAGAAACTTTACAAGCGCGGCTGTATCACATAGTCTCCGCAGTGGCTTATTCAACGGAAATAATGAGGATGAATAATCATCGTGCATACCTATAGGTGCAAATGAGAAATGAAGTTATGCGAGTTCAAATTTATCAAAAACAATTATAGGATAAAATTGCACATAACAAACAATGAACAGTTCAGCTTTAAAGTTCCACGCAGACTCAATCGGAAGCTTGTCCATCTTCGACCGACTTGATCAAATTTTCCTTACAAGTAAAATAATTGTGTTCGGTCAAAATGTGTATGCTTCAGTGTTTTTCTCTTGATCACCATTATCTCAAAACTTAAAATGCAAAAATCATTTTTTTTGTCGTTGTGCCGATATTTATTACACTGACTGAGGCATCGATGTATTTATTTATTTTGTATATCGATGTGTCTAATACTTTCCCTTACGTTGATATCATAGTCCGCGCGCAGTTCGTTTCAAGTTGTTGTCGACCGTGCTTCAGTCACATAAATTTCAAATGATATTTTGTATTAATTCATTAATTGTATGTGTCTAGTACACAAATAATCAGGTTAGTTGTGGTAATGATAAGATCATACACTTGCGTCAACAGCCGAATAAACCAAGGCACTACAAGTCTTATCAATAGGGTTCGCTTCACCGAAGTGTCTCAAACCTGTCCCACACGCGAAAACCGGCGTAATATTGGCTCGTTATACAACTAAGAGTTAGGCACAGCAGTCCTGCAATGCAATTAACTGAGAAAACGCAGTCCGCTTATGTATCTAGTTTCTACTGCCAGGTCTGCGCCATAATGTCATCACTACGCTAAGTAGCACGCAATACTTCAAAACAGTGTTCATTTTCCACCACCACCTCCATCACCAGCTGTACAACGTTTCTCTTCCACCAGCATCGAGCTACGAACGTAAAGGCCGAAGATGTCACCTCAGCGGCGCACACACGCACTGGCGCGTAATACACACGTAATACGCGCTGTATACAGCGTGCTATATTCGAATACAGCGAATACATTCGACTATCACCAGCCCGACCGGCCGCATCTCGCGCCGGCCGGTCACGTGCCTCACAGCCAGCGGGCAGGCACAGCACGTGACCCGGCCCCCACCGACCAATCAGAGGACAGGGAGATGTGACCCTGACCCTGACATTACACCCCTTAGATAAAAGGTGTTTGTCCTCTTTACATTACACATACAAATAATCACACACATAAATACAAGGTACACTGCACAGCACTGCACAGTATGTGCAGTAAATCGATTCGGCAAGAACGATGACTTAATAGAGGCCTTACAATGAACGCAAATCATAACGCGTGGTCTGCTGAACATAAGGTACGGCATGCAACTCACTATTTACAGAGTTCACTCATGTCTGCGGCCTGCCATTGACACATCCAAAACTGGTTCGAATCCACGGGTCCTCCATATATTTAGTCCCGTTTTCGCATTCTAGACCCAGGATCCGGCCCCCGATTGGTAGCAGATGTCACGCACACGAATCGATGACGCTTATCAAACTGTTGCCTATTAGCGAGCAGATATCTCCTCGCGACGCATCTGAGCCTGATGAAGAGTTGCCCATAGCAGAAGCAATTTTTCGAGAACGAAGTCTGGCGAATACTTACTCTTGGGTGCCCTCCCCGGATTTGACAGCGATCTGCTTTGGGTGCCGCAGAAGCAAAAGAATGATCCTATATCCGCTAGTTTCACAAACCTCGTTGTTGAGCGAGCGCACCACACCCGGCAAGTGCGTTGCTCCCAGTCAGCGCCATCTGAGTCTGACACGGCCTCGACCGGCCAATCAGAGCGCAGGGGGATGTGGCCCTGACCTTGACAGCGGCTCATGCCCGTGACCACGGAGCCAGGGGATGTCCAGTACGGTGGGTCGCTTGTACTGAGAAGTGAGACGAGCGCTCCCAAACTTGCAGTGTGTCCAGGTCAGGTTCCAGTGATAACGACAGCAGACGTGGCTCGAGAGGTCTATAAGACGACTGCGGACTTCTTTAGTCCAGCAGGCTCTCAACCCGGAATCGATCATCTTATATCAAAACCACGACCGAAACTGTCGCGCTATCGCGCATCGCCTAAGGCACAATAAATGGCCCCGTTACGCATCACCAGCCCGGCGCGGTGTGGCCGGCCGCACCTCTGGCCGACCGGTCACGTGCCGCATAACCAGAGGGCGGGCAAGGCACGTGACCCGGCCCCGCCCGGCCAATCGGAGGGCAGGGGATGTGACCTTGACCCTGGCAGATGACCCCGATGTCAAAACGCGTCACTGTTAGACCACTGACAACTCCCGTGATGAGGATACGCGTTTCGAGAACTGCCTTCTTAGCATCGTAGTAGTCTACTCAGCGGCTTGCCCATCTTCGCTCAGTTTCAGCAGTGAGGCGTAATTAGATCACTGAAGTGACGGTACGAAGCACTTCAAAGAGTCACTGTGCTGATGATCAAACAATACGACCCAGGGAGGAACAGAGAGGCAGTCCGAAATTATCTTCTCAACTCGCAACAGCGACTTCACAAGGCATCGGTTCTATTGATGCAAGGCATGCCTATTGCCCATTGCTATTTGGTGCTATATTAGTTATTCAGTACAGTATCTGACAAGCTTTTGTTCTTTTGGTGAATTCCTGTGACTATTGTTTTAAAGCTTTTGAGCTTGGAGTGACACTTTGTCCTCGTTTTGGTAGAGTCTTGAAGTTCAGAACAAAGAAGTAGAATAGTTCAAAGACGGAGACGATGGAGAATCCTAGGAAGAGTCCGAGGAGTCCACCGATGTTGGCTGGAAACAAAGTATCACACTGGTTAAAACATTAATTGGTGCTCGCTTTCTTGGTACCCCCACCGCCCCACTGGGGGGGGGGTGTTTTGGGAACACCCCCCTCCTTTTTTTTCAGATAACGAACAAAAACGGCGGTGGCGTTAGGCGGCCCCAAATTTGGCATAACTAATAATTGATCCTTTCCCACATTTTGCGAAAATCAAGTTTCGATATCGGGTTATGCAGGTTCACCAGGTCAGGTCAAGTGACCCCACCTACAAAACAGTTTGCGGTCGTGCCATGACCACAGTTTCTAACGGTTCAATATCAAACTTTTATAAATACATCAAGTCATCGGCATCTACAAAATGTGTATCTCGGATTTTTGATATCGGTGACCTGAGGTCGAGTCAGTTTTGTGACCTCCCCATTATAAGTCAATGGAGAAATATTAAAATGCTTTCTTTTTCGACGATATCAGTCCATTCATTCTGGACAACGTTATAATATAATATTTTGTATGATCCAAGTGCAGGTTTTGCTCAGAGACCCTTACGAGGTCATCTGAGGTCATCCGAGGTCACCAACACCT
>VOPJ01010865.1:0-13713 GCA_014673585.1 Semibalanus balanoides
GTGCATTTTTTAGCATACAAATACAAATGTTATCTGTTTGCAATACCTGGATGCAATAAAGCTGATGGATAAACTGAATGTCGCGCAGCAGACTTGGGTGCAAATCAATATGAATCCAGGCAGGAGACGGACAGGATGAACATGATGACCCAGACGCGATGGATTCAGATTGGATGGCTCCATTTCAAACTCTGACGCCCCGAGTGACAACCACGGCGACGGCAGAGGCGCGTCACAAGTGTCCCTGCCGCGCCACATGTGTCTCTCAGCCGCGCCAGCTGCAGGATGCGTCAGCCGGCCCGCAGAGACAAACAGACGGAACACACAGACAGACACACATACAGGCACACAGACAGACACACAGACAGACACACAGACGGACAGGCAGACAGATGATGATTCAGCGACGTGCTGTTCGGGAGCTAATGGGCCAGAAAACAGCAGGCCACGACAGCCAATCAAATCGCAGCCCCGTCCCATTTGGACCAATCAAATGTGAGCCGCCTGTGGTGACACCCGCTGTTAGCTGTTGCTAGGGGAGTGCCGGTGGTCCTTCACGTGATGTACACCGATATGATGAGGCACAGGATATGTTTTTCATTATATAACAGCCTTGTCGGCGTGGTTCTTTACATGATGCATATGTGTATCCCCGATGTCATGCGGCACATTATGCATGTGTAATACAGCAGCCATGACTGGCGACATTTTACATGATGCATTGTCTGTATAATACAACAAGGAATACGTTTTATTACGCGAAACCCGCGCCGTGCCGGTGCTTGGCGCAAACTTCGCCGTGGCGGGGGGAGAGCGCTTCGACGCCCCCTCTAACTCCGCTTCTATGGGACCTAGACATAAACCCAAAACACTTTTCAAGAGCTCGTCAAAAAGCATTTGGAAAGTATTTCAGGGAAAATTTGTATCAGGTCAATATTAGGGTCACCAGAGTCCAGAGGTCATCAAAAGTCATATTTTTCCAGATTAAGGACACAGCTCAAGGATACCCCCGATTATCTTGAAAACTATGATAGCTAGGAATAAACGGAAAAGCGATCAAAGACTATTTAGAATTGCAATCGCCAACATGTCGTCACAATTGAACTCGGGTAAATAATTAAGGTTCCAGAGGTCATAGAGAGTCACAAAGTATATTTCTTGCCATAATTGTTTTCACGAATAACTGCTAACCCTCGCCCTGTGGGGGGTCATTTTGATCCCCCCTGAGGTTTTTCCGGAATTGCGGGAAAACGGACAAATTTTGCACAGCTGTTTGAACATTAATTGCCCACACTTTGACAAAAATTGTACTTCAGGTCATCCGAGGACAGGTCACCAGGTCACTTTAAAGTGACCTTGCCTTCCAAAATGTTTGTGATCGTGCCAAAGCCACAGTTTTTGTCTGAAAGATTTGAAACTTGCAGGGTTTCATTAGATCATAAGTACCTACAATTTATGAATCTCGGATTTTTTGCATCGGTGACTTAAGGTCAGGTCAATTTGCTGACCTCTCCATTATAAGTGAACGGGAAAATAAACAAATACTTCCTATTCAGAAAATATGCGATGGATCAGGCTAATTCTTCTCAGAATCATGTTATTTCGGCTCATTATGGATGATCAAGGTGCAGTTGTTGCTCAGTGATCTCTACAAGGTCATCTGAGGTCATCAGCAATTATGTGTTGATAACTTTTGATGGAAAAGAGATAGAGACGAGCGGTTGACACCACTGTGCTTGTCTTGTCCGGCCGCATCGCCCCATATGCAACATGCCTTACCCAGGTCACAAAATGACCTTGACCTGAGGTCAAATTTTGAAATTGACCTAACAAGGTCACCAAGTATATGTTTCAAAGCGCCTTGACGAGAAAAACACGATGGTGTTGAAGTCATTGCTCTATCATTTAGATAACAAATATTCAGTAAAAACAATTTATACCCAAAACTGCATTTTTGACCTTCGATGACCTCTGGAGCCTAAACTATTGATCTGAGCTCAATTTTGAGGACATCTAGTGCGATTTCAAATTTAATTAGCTTTCATTTGTTTTCGTTTGTTCCTAGCCATCATAGTTCACGAGATATACGGGGTTGTTCGAAGCGAAGTCCAAAAACTGATAAATTTTACCTTTGATGACCTCTGGTGACCTCAATATTGACCTTGGCTAAAAATGGTCTTTGAGACTCCGAATATACACGTTGAGAGCTTTCGAACGTTTTTTTTTTTCGCGTATTTCCTATCCCTATTCGTTTTCGAGTAAGACGAGGGTCATTTTGACCCCCCCCAACATGGCGAAGTTGTCTCGGAGGCCCACCAGGGCGCGGGCTAACGTAATTAAGGTACGAAGTAATTTTTACACCATCGTGTTTGTCTCATCAAAGCGCTTTGAATCATGTATATGATAATCAGATTAGGTCAACCTAGAAATGTGACCTCAGGTCAAGGTCAAGTGGTGACCCAATAAGGTCGTGTTGCACATTAGGAGATGTGTATTGACGAGGCAAACACACTTGCTGTTGTAACTTCTCTACCTTGATTGTATCGAGTTATTTACAAAAGGTGACCTGTGATGACCTCGGCTGACCCTGTAGGGATACCAGAACAAAGAATGCACAATGTCTTGAAGAATGACCTATGATATGATACAGAAAGAATGGGGCTGATATTATGTGTATCCTCAGAATGGAAAGCATTTGAATATTTCCCCATTGACTTATAACGATGAGTTCAAGAAAATGGCCTGATCTTAGGTCACTGATATAACAAATATGAGAAAGGAATTGTATGAAGTCATACCCTAATAATATCCTGTAAATATGAAACCGATCGACCAAAAACTGTGGCTTTGGTTGGACTACAAACTTTTTGGAGGTTGGGTCACATGACACTTTTTTGGAGGTTGGCCTGGTGACCTGACCTGAGACGACTCAAGTTCAAGAGTTTCACAATATGTGGGTAATTGATACCCCAGCAGCTGTGCCAAAAACGGCGACCCTGCGCGCCGCCGTTTTTACGCTGTCCTAAAAAAAAACTTTGGGATGCGTCTAAACGCCCCCTCCCTCGGTCCGGCGCGGGATAATGTACGAATTACAAAAATGAATGCAGCAATATAATTTGCATATAGCGCTGGGCTTGGCACACGTGTCGTGTGCATGACTACCTCTTCCGGTTACGGTGATGTCACGAAAACGCGCCAGCCTCAAGTAAATGAGGAGCTATTTAAGTCGAATTAGCACTTAATAACAGAATGTCTTCCGATATGCTTGGAAAGCGACAGATACCTACTCAATCGGAAATCGCTATCGTACCGAGTTGTCAGACTTAGTACAAATATCACGCCGCAATCGCCGCATCGAGTAGGCACCTCTCCCGTGTTACATACCATCCTTCATTTACTCCCGGTACACGACTGGTTTGGAGAAGCACCAGCTGATTTGGAGAGAAGACCAGCCTCAGTTAGATCGATTCTGTCGCGTGCCGGCGGATGCCTCAGAGCTTTTCCCGTCGCATCACGTGTGCCCTGAGCGCTGCCTGACGTGATTCTGACAGCGATTCTCGGGAAGCTTAGTGAACCCCGCAGGGAAGATAGGGGAAATCAATACACTCTGCAGTGGATTAGTCTGTGGGACGATAGAGGCAGCTGTTTTTGCCAGAGCTAGCCTTGATTGCTAAGGTAATGATGGTAAGAACGATGCTGATAATAGTGTATTCGAAATCAATGACAATACAAGTAAGTTCATAAGATACCAGACGTTTCGACAAGCAGAGTGTCTTCGACAGTGTTTAAAATATTTAAATTATACACATATTTAAGTAAAAACAATCGCACTCAGCTTTCAGGTAAACTGAAGAACACGTATACAAGGATGCATGAAAGAAAGTATACAAGGAATCTTGTATACGTGTTTCTTCAGTTTACTGAAAGCTGAGTGGATTGTTTTTACTTTAAATATGTGTATAATTTAAATATTTTAAACACTGACGAAGACACTCTGCTTGTCGAAACGTCTGGTATCTTATGAACTTACTTGTATTGTCATTGATTTCGAATACACTATCATGTCTGATGCTGATAATGATTGGGGTATATGTGCGACTGTGATTACCGACTAGATTACCGACTAGATTGTAAGCACGGAAAGAGGGATGACGACTGGTGAGAGCATGATGATAAATTGGAGGTTTCTCGACCAAATTTATTTATCGGTATTTGGGGCGTTTATTTTCACATTGATTGGCAGAAGTGTCTACATGCAATGGCTACAGTCGATGAAGTGGACGAGTTTCGAACCTAGGACTTTCCGATAATTACGAGAATGTTCTTCCACAACGAGTCTCCCCTCTAATGCAAGTTTGTTTGGCGAAAATGTGTACTCTGTTCTGTCTTCAAACAAATGGCTCTCAAACATTGTTAGCCTTTAGAGGTTAACGGTTGGAACAAACATAATCACATAGCCTTTAAAAGTTATAGGATGGAGCAAACACAATCGCCTAAGTGGTATTCTTCCTTAAACCCGCGCCCCACTGATCCTTCAAAATATGTATCTTGGATTTTGGATATTGGCGAAACAGGAGGGGGTTGAACACCCCCTCCTGTTTTATCGACTGACAACGAAAAATGGCGGCGCGTAGCGCCACCAAATTTTGCATAACTTATCGCTGATCCTTTCCGCACATTTTTCGAAAATTCGAGCTTCGTGTCGGATTAGGTCAGGTCACCAGGTCAGGTCAAGTGACCCCACCTCCCAAAAAGCTTGCGGTCGTGCCATGACCGCAGCTTCTGAGGGATCTATATCAAACTTTTAGGATTACATTAAGTCATCAGCATCTACAAAATGTGTATCTCGGATTTTGGATATTGGTGACCTGAGGTCGGGTCAATTTTGTGGCCTCCCATTATAAGTCAATGGATAAATATTCAAATGTTTTCTTTTTCGACGATATCAGTCCATTTCCTTCTGGATAATGTTATCATAGGATATTTTGCATGATCCAAGAGCAGGTTTTGCTAAGTGACCCTTACGGGGACATCCAAGGTCGTCCGAGGTCACCAACACCTTTTCGTCAATAACTCTAAACATAATGAAGATAGAGAAGTGTAACTTTCACCAGTGCGTTTGTCTCGTCAAGACACATCTTCTGATATGCAACATGACCTACTTGGATCACCATCTGACTTGACTTGCGGTCATTTTTTAATTGACCTACATGATAAATTAACAATTCCACGCGACTGGACGAGACAAAACACGAATGGCGTAAACAAAACAGTATTGCGTTATCTTGATTGGGGTAAGAAGTTTTGCGGAAATATAGCATTTTTGACTTAAATTGACCTAGAGGGCCTAAACATTTGACTGAGGTCATTTTGCGAGGCAACTAATGCGATTGCAAATTTAAAAAGGCCAACGATTGTCTTTTTGATTGTTTGGTTTGCAGATAGGATAGGTTTCCGAGATTTTGGGCATCTGGAGCGATGTTCAAAACTGGAAACCTTGACCTTCGATAACTCTGGTGACTGAGTTTTGGGACGTGAGCGAAAAAAAAGTTTTCGAATGATTTTCGACAAGCAAGTGCCCCGTAGCCTGCGAAATGACAATGTGAAGGTTGAGAATTTTTTTTCAAACTGCAGTGCCGGACCAAAAATATCTGAATTTTTTCGAAATCTGGTATTGGTTTTACTTTGTTAACCTTTGGTAAGAAGGCATATGTAGTGCGATCGAACTGAGTTTGTTGAGGAAGCACATGTAATACGTGTATATGTAAATGTAATTTATATAAAGTTTTGACGGCGAATGACGCTTCGGACACATGCAGCGTAAGTGCGCCAGAAATGTTCTGATGCTGTCCCGACCAGAAACTGGCCCCAACTGCCTTGATTGTACAGCCAATTTGATGGTGAGGTTTATTGAGGTCAATACAGGCAAGGTTTAAGGCCTTTCCTTCGGGGCGAACCCCGTTGGTTTTGTCGCTTGCTGCTTCTAAACCGTTAGCCTAGCGTCTTTAAATTTTGTAATTTATCCTAAAACTGAATTGGTGTGTTGTGCCCAAATTTTGGGAAAAAAATGCTAAGCAGAGTCGGTGCCCCATTTTCAAACCGCCTATTTTTTTTATTTTTTGCTCTCAAAACATGCGCTATTGATTCTTCTTCCGATATGCCGCAGCTAGTTTTACTGCGGATGGCAGCTTGGCCGTCATTAATTAATTCCGGCTAATCGGGAAAAGGCCCCACTGTGCAACGGTTCGAACAGAGTTTTTTTAGACTACGTGCCATAGGAGCCGAGTTAGAGGGGGGTTCTTCACCCCCCCCCCCTAGTCGGGCGAAGGCAACCAGAGGGCGCAGTGGGGCGCGGGTTAAACTGCTGGCGGAGTCCCCCCCCAGTCGGGCGAAGGAATGCAGAGGCCAGTGGGGCGCGGTTAAAACTGTGGCGGAGTCCCCCCCCCAGTCGGGCGAAGGCAATGCGCAGGGCCCAGTGGGGCGCGGGTTAAAGCTGTGGCGGAGTCCCCCCCCCAGTGGGCGAAGGCAGATGCAGAGGCCCAGTCGGGGCGTGGGTTAAACTGTGGCGGCAGTCCCCCCCCTAGTGCGGGCGAAGGCAATGCAGAGGCCCAGTGGGCGCGGGTTACACATGTGGCGGAGTCCCCCCCCCAGTCGGGAAGGCAATGCAGAGGCCCAGTGGGGCGCGGGTTAAACTGTGGCCGAGTTACAGCCGGTCAAGGTCGCGAAGCGGCTATCAACATACCACCGAGTTAACGTCCACAAGGTAGCGACTAGACTGAATCCTAGGTGTGTCGCGCTCCACCAGCTTTGCCACTTGGTTCCGCTTCACCAGCCTCCTATCCTATCCTTTGCTATCCCGTCCTGTCCTCAAATATCCACCCTCACCTGCCGTTCATCCCTGACAGAACTCAAAAGCTCCACCTCCGCCCCGACCACGATCACAAATTGAACACAACGGTTTGCCTACCAGTTGTGCACTACAGCTGGCACGTCGGACGACTACAGCTGGAACATCTGACGACTACACACCACCGGACCGGAGGACTAACGATCACACACCACCAGCGGAGGACTACAGCTGGAACGTCGGACGACTACACACCACCAGCGGAGGACTGACCTGCGGCGTGTCGTCTGCGTCGTCTGCAGTAATGGTCCGTCTACCGCTGAAACGCTATCACCATATAAGGCATCCGTCCGATACCTTCAGATACCCATATAACTCATCTAACGAAGACAAGTCTAGACAGGTGAGTCCCGACAACCATGACTGAGCGGTCAGCCGACGAAACTCCGTACAACACTGTTCTCTCTCCTGCCTCCAGACCGCTGTCCTGGCCTGTCCTGGCCTGTCCTGGCCTGTCCTGGCCTGTCTGGCCTGTCCTGGCCTGTCCTGGCCTGTCCTGGCCTGTCCTGGCCTGTCCTGGCCTGTCCTGGCCTGGCCTGTCTTGCTGTCCTGTCCTGTCCTGTCCTGTCCTGTCCTGTCCTGTCCTGTCCTGTCCTGTCCTGTCCTGTCCTGCACTCGCCTGCTCTCTGCCTCCACAAAACACTACACAGGTCCCGGCTCCGCCAACTCTGCACAACCCTGCACTGTCCTGTCCTGACCTGTCCTGGCCTGTCCCCGGCACTGTCTCTGGCCCCGCAAAACACTGGCAGTGCCCTCCACTGGCGATGTCATGCACTGTCCTGCAGCCTGTCCTGGCCTGTCCTGCACACTGCCCAGCACTACACAAACTGCCCTGCCCTATGCTGCTGAACCGGCCTGGTGGACGGGGCAGATGTCACTGTCACAGTGACTGACGAGTGTCCCGAGATACGGCTACAGTTATCTCTGTGACACGGTAGACAAGCCTATCTCCCCCTCCTCCCCAACCCCCACCTCCCCCGATATACAAACAGAGTCTCCGCCACAATCACGCGTGGTGAAAATAAGAGCTGCAGCATTTTCGAAAAAGAAAGGCCAAACACAGAAAAGTGAGAAAAGATGCATTATTTTGAGCCATTGGAAGCAAGTTGAAGTTGTAAAGTTTAACAATTGTAATCGGGGTCGTGACAGAGAGTCACGATCCCGATTACAGGGAACGTCGCCAGGTGGTGGTATTTGGCTTTACCACTACACGACAGCGGCCGTTTGGTTTGCCGTCGGGCTCCCCACGCCGACCCAAGCGGCCGGGCCGAGTGGCCTCGCCTCTAGACAGACTCCCACGCGGAAACAAAGCTTCAGGGAATCCCTCGAGGTGATTGAACAGGACGTTTAGCTAATGAAGGTCAGCCAAACACAGCAGCACAAGGTACACAAGACAACCTGTGAAAATCAACAGCAGCGCATGGGAACAGCAGGGGAGCGCCTAAACACAACAGAAAAGACGGAGACGAAAGCGGCTCTTCCCTAAGTTTGTCTAGACGTCTATCGACTAAACATATACAAACTAACAGAACAGCAGGAGAAGCGTACGCTAAGGACGCCAGGTCCAGCCAAAATGCATCCAGCCTGGATACAGCACCAGTAGAAATCCACTGGTTTAATCCACAGCTGATCAAAGTCGATCAAGAAGCCGACAGCGAGCACAATCAACGTCAAGTCATTGCTTAGCTATCCTTGGCAAGTATCCTTAAGCCGACACATGAAAGTTGCTGAGCTGTTTAAATCGTGTCATCCTATTAACGATTAGCTAACAATGCAAGAAATAATCAAATGTGTCCGTAATCTCGCTCAGAGCCAAATATCCTGATGCAATTGAATTCCAGTTAATCAAATTACTCTCCCGTTTTAGCATGTCTCAGTATGTTTTTAGCATTAGCGCGAGCGTGTGGTAAAAGGTTTTCAGCTAAGTCAGAAAATCAATGTTTAGTCAATTGGTCAAAACTTTCGGTCCACCGGGCATTTACATTTTACCAAGCTTTGTTTACGCAGTTTTCAAAACGAAGGTAGACATATGACAAAATAAATATCACACTTGGCCGATATAAATTATTTGGGACCTCAGTCGTTGTAGGATTTTCCACCCTCGACCTTCGGTCTCGGCCGGAAAATCCAACAACGACCTCGGTCCCAAAGAAATCATTTGATCGGCCCTGTGTGGTATTTATTATGACTGAACCGGACTGGGAACCTCAGACTGACCTGCAGCTGCCCCTGGCAGTCTGTTGGTCGCTGGCTTTAGCACTTCAGGTGCCCGTTTCAGTCTACACGGGACACCTTGGACGGAGGACACCACACCCGCGAGCTCGGACCTCAGAAGGAACACCTCGGACCTCAGGAGTCCGTCCGAGCGACGAGACCGCTCAATAACCACTATTGTCCGACTGTCACCGATGGAACGCGATGGCACAACGAAACCCAACACAGAAGAGCAAACAGTACCACCTCCACACTGCCCCTGCACACCTACCCCGCAGCTAGAGCCACAGTACCACCTCCACCACTGCCGTCAAACCTAGACACACAGCAGAGCACCATACCACTCCACACTGCCCCGCACACTACACACACAGCCGCCGCCGCCGCCGCCGCCGCCGCCGCCGCCTCGTCGGCAGGCCAGCAGGTCGGGTGACAGTCCCCGATCGATATATTGAGCCGACAACAGGTGCCGAGCTGGGGAACACGGCGCCCGGGGTACAACACGGACCAGGGGACTAACACGGGTACCACATCGGACCAGGGGACTAGCACGGGTACCACATCGGACCAGGGGACAAGCACGGGTACAACACCGGACCAGGGGACTAACACGGCACCCCGGGTACAACATCGGACCAGGGTACTAACACGGGTACCACATCGGACCAGAGGACTAACACCGACTACAGGTTAACAATATAAGACCAGCGGACTGACACAAGGCCAGAGGAATTCAGGTAACACACGGACCATTTACAGACGGAGCCGGGAGCCTAACCGAAGGACTGGCCGGATCCGAGGGAGCAGTAAGAACCCCAGCGAACCGTACGGGGAGAGAAACTGCCCAGAGAAGACCACCTATCGGCCATAAACGCCTTACAATGGACCAAAAAGGACAACAAAATAAAGCAAGAGAGCCAATCGTTGAGGGAACGTCTGATACTTCAGCCATTCCCTAGCTGAAGTTAATACGAGTCCTTACACCATCCGATGGAGCATTCTCAACCATCAAAGCCAGGCGTTTGACGTGCTCTCCGACAAGTTATACCATCAACCACGTTAACATCTTCGCAGACCGCCGCACAGTGGGGCCTTTCGCCCCGTAGCCTGCCGAAATGACAAATGTGATGGTTGAGATTTACCTTTCAAACTGCAGCGCCCGGGACCAAAAATATCTGAATTTTTCGAATCTGGCATTGGTTTACTCTGTTAACCTTGGTAAGCATATGTAAAGTGCGATCGAATCTTATGTTTGTTGACGGAAGCGCATGCAAATAACATGTAATATGTAAATGTAACTTTATATAAAGTTTGACGGCGGGTGACGCTTCGAGACACATGCCAGCGTAGTCGCCAGAATTTCTGATGCTGTCTCCAGCACCCAGAAACTGCGCCCCAACCTCGCCCCGTTTGATATGCATTCAGCCAATTTGATTGCATTGAGTGTTATGGAGTCAATACACGGCAAGGGTTAGCCTATTTCCCTGCGGGGCAGAACCCGTTGGTTGTTCGCTTACTGCTCTAAAAGCCGTTTACGCCTACGTCCTTCGAAATGTTATTGATTTGTCCTAGAACTGGCATTCCGCGTGTTGTGCCAAAATTTTGAAAAAATCGGCCTCAGATCGAGGCGGGTATGGCTACATTTCAAATTCCCTATTTTTTTTTTCTCTCTCTCAAACATGCGCAATTGATTCCGCTTCCGATATGCCGCAGCTGGTTTTACTGCGAATGACAGCTTGGCCGTCATTAATTAATTCCGGCTAATCGGGGAAAGGCTCACTGTGAGCCGGCTGCCCCGGCCGACGGGTAATGACGTCATCGGCACATACCTGCCGCTGATGACGTCATATGAGACCCATACAGCTGCCGTGATCGACCGGAGGCAACTCTAACCGGGAGCTGTTGACGGCCATAGGATCGGCTGCTCCACCCTTCCTTACCGTGGAGCGTAGATAGAGAGCCGGCATGTTCTCTCGACTGCACCGATTGATTAACGGCAGACACCGGCCTGCGTTCAATACCGGGCAGCTGGCTACCAGGCGAAAACCGTGGCTGGGGGGTTTTCTCAAACATTGATAACTAACTATTTGTATGGGTAAGAGTCCATTGCTTCTTGGACTTCGGTACTCGGATCTCCTCTATTGCTTTCTCACACAAGCATCACGCACAGAGCACCAACTATAATGGCTGAAACAAATATGGCGACACTTATAGGTGGTTTAACTGAGGAGTATAGCTCACTCGTAGTTTCAGAGGTGGAGACTGGACTGCAGACGTTTCTGGCATGACCCGAGAATTCGTTTATAACTTACCCGTGATATACAGACTGAGCTTGGTCAATACCCATCTGAACGCTGATATCTGGACCGTCAGTCGACACGTCTTACATGACATGTGTAAGTAACTTCGTCAGAAACTCACCGTCTAATCCGATACTGGGCGTCAGACTGCAGAGTGAAAGGTTCCTATTCAATTGCCGGTCTAAATCCCTTCCAGCTTGGTGAAGCCCCTCCCCCGCACTTGGACGAGAAGTGGGTCAAATCCGGGGATAAATCTGTATTTTGTGGATTTTGATGGTACTTTAAGCTATTTTTCCCAGCCCAGCCCACCCCTCAACTCTTCTGGAGAAGCTACGCCCCTGCGTGAGACGTTTCTGACACGTCTCTGTCTCTGTGTCTCTGTCTCTGTCTCTGACACGTTGTATCCCCTCGTCTGTAACTCACCAGTGATATCAGGACTGGGGGTGAGCCGTTTGCGTCCAGTCTCTCTTGACACGTTGTTCCCTCCGATCCCTGTACTACACCAAGTGATGCCAGGACTGGGGTGAGCCGTTGCGTCTCAGGTCTCTCTGACACGTTGTATCCCCTCTCTGTAACTCACAGGATATCAGGACGGGGTAGCCATTGCGTCTCAGCTCTTCGGACCGTGTGTACCCCTTCGTCCTGTCAACTTCACCATGAATATAGGACCGGGGTGACCGTTTGCCGATCTCCAAGTCTCTCTGACACGTTTATCCCTCGTTCCTGTAACTCACCGACGTGATATCAGACGAGGGGGTGAGCCTTTGCACGATCTGAGTCTCTTCCTGACACGTTGTAAACCCCCTCGTGTAAACTCAAACTCACCGGTGATATCAGGACTGGGGGTGAGCCGTTTGCGTCTCAGTCTCTCTGACACGTTGTATCTCCTCGTCTGTAACTCACCGGTGATATCAGGACTGGGGGTGAGCCGTTTGCGTCTCAGTCTCTCTGACACTTATCCCCTCGTCTGTAACTCCCGGTGATATCAGGACTGGGGGTGAGCGTTTGCGTCTCAGTCTTCTCTGAACAAACGTTTGTACTCCTCTCTGGTAACTCACCAAGTGATAGTCAGGACTGGGGGTGAGCCGTTCTGCGTCTCAGTCTCCTGACACGTTGTTCTCCTCTGCTGTAAACTCACGCAGTTGATATAGAACTGGGGGTGAGCGCCGGCTTGCCGTCTCAGGTTCTCCTGCCGTTGACACGTTTGTACTCCCCTCGTCCCTGTATACTCACCAGTGATATCAAGGACTGAGGCTGAGCCGTTTGCGTCTGAGTCGGTCTCTGACAACGTTGTACCCCCGTCTGTAACTCACCGATGTATCAGACTGGGGTGAGTCCGTTTGCGTCTCAGTCTCTCTGTACACGTTGTAATCCCTCGTCTGTAACTCACCGCTGATATCAGGACGGGGGTGAGCCGTTTGCGTCTCATCTCTCTGACCACGTTGTATCCCCTCGTCTGTAACTCACCAGTGGATATCAGGACTGGGGCTGAGCCGTTTGCGTCTCAGTCTCTCTGACACGTAGTATCCTCCTCGTCTGTAACTCAACCGGTTGAATATCGGCGGGGCTGAGCCGTTTGCGTCTCAGTGCTCTCTGACACGTTTAGTTCCACCCTCGTCTGTAACTCACCAATGATTATCAGAATGGGCGGTGAGCCGTTTGCGTCTCAGTCTCTCTGACACGTTGTATCCCCTCGTCTGTAACTCACCAGTGATATCAGGACTGGGGGTGAGCCGTTTGCGTCTGAGTCTCGGTGACCCCCGGCTGCCACAGCTCAGTCTGCGGACCTGCTCAGCTCGGGAGCGGCGCCGTCCCAGCTCGGGAGCTGTCACAGCTCCGCCGCCGCAGCCAGGGCTGACGTCGGCAGGAGGCAGGCTGTGCTCCCGACGGAACGCCAGACCCGTCAGCATCTCCACCGCTTCAGGTCTGGGGGAGGAGAAAGGTCAGGTCAACATCTCAACTGATTCAGGTCTGAGGGGGAGGTCAGGTCAGGTCAGCATCTCAACTGTTTTAAGTCTGAGGGGGCGGGGAAGGTCATGTCAAGTCAGGTCAAGTCAGTGTCTTCACTGCTCCAGGTCGGGTCGGGTCGGGTCGGGTCGGGTCGGGTCGGGTCGGGTCGGGTCGGGTCGGGTCGGGTCCGGGTTCGGTCCGGGTCGGTTCTGGGTCCGGGTTCGGTCCGGGTCGGTTCTGGGTCCGGGTCCAGGTCGGGTCCGGGTCCGGGTCCGGTTCTGGGTCGGGGGGGGCTCAGACTGATCAGTCAAGCACCGAGGCAAACAGATGCGTATTTCACCA
>VOPJ01010866.1:0-13712 GCA_014673585.1 Semibalanus balanoides
GTGTGCTGCCATCTGTCGGTGACCAGTGACCACTGCACCTGTGTCTGTCTGCGCGTGCCGCAGTGTCGCTGACCGCCTCCATCTTAACCCGTGTGCTGCCATCTGTCGGTGACCACTGCACCTGTGTCTGTCTGTGCGTGCCGCAGTGTCTCTGCAGGAGATCCACATGCGGAAGGCGTTCCGGTCGCAGGTGGTGAAGGATCAGGCCGTGGTCAGTCGAGAGAGCATGCCGGCCGCCATGCGGGAGACGTACCTCAGCTGCGACCCGCCGCCCCCGCTGGACCAGCTCAACTGCTTCAGGTGGGCGCTCACCGGTCACCCTTCCCTTTACCCCCTTACAAACACGCTACGACGCTACATGTGTGTTGCCAACTGAGGAGCGGACCTTTTGTCCGTGTACGCTTGTGCGGTTCTGGTTGGGCTCATTGACTCGATATCGGATGTTAATGTCTCATTGTTCTGGGAGTGAGACCGTGCACAGTTGTACCGGGCGGCTAAAGTGGGCGGGTAGCAGCAAAAATGAGCTCGAGGCGACTCAACTGCGGCATCTTAGTCGGTTCCGTCAGTCACACCTCACAATGTGTTGGGCCGAGGTCGGGTACCCTGTTTCAGCTACAGATATATGCAATCAATGAAGCGAAGTGAATTGAACTAAGACAGTATTGGTGAAGTAGTGGGGGGGGGGGGGGGGGGAGACGACGTCCCAGGGCGGAGCTAAACGTGACTTTGCAGTTTAGGGTGTCCCATTTTTTCCGTGCAAGCTGTCCACCTAAAACAGGGTGCTCCTTTACACAAAAAATATGTTGACCAAGTTGTGTCCCCCTCCTTTGAGTTGTTCCCCAGGGCCTTCAAAAGCCAGTGGCCCCTATGCAAAAGGTAAAAAATCAAAGTAATTGTACAGACCTCGGCGTGTGCTCATTTGAAAGCTCTTGCTGACTAGATCGCACATTTATTTAGTCGAAATGCTCTAAATTCAATAGTTTTCGTTTTATGAGTCATAAACCTCTACAAAAGCACGTTTTAGGGTGCAATACACTATAGCTTGGTTTTGGTAGAGGTTTATGACTCATAAAGCGAAAACGATTAAATGTAGAGCGTTCTGCTTTTCTAGAGTGTACTCGTATTCTACTTAACAAGAGCTTTCAAATAAGCATACACCGAGGTCTGTACGACGACTTTGATTTTTTACCTTTTACATAGGGGCCACTGACTTTTGAAGGCCGGGGGACCAAAACTCAAAGGAGGGGACAAAACTTGGTAAGCATATTCTTAAGGTAAAGGAGCACCCCGTTTTGGGTGGACAGCTTGCACGGACAGAAAGTTGTTTTTGGGGACACCCTCCCTACTGTGCATTGCTTATATGAGTGGTGGTATGCGACCGCATTGCGAATACGCAGTTGTGTATATTTTACTAGGTTTTATACTGTAATTTTTAAACGGGTGTAGCTTTAGTAATAAGATTGTTAGCCGTTGGTTCTGATTGGGACTCTGCATTGTCTCATTGTTTGTGGTTTACAACACGCTCCGATTTTTTTTACCTATCAGTACCGGGTGGAAGTAATATATGTGCCAAATTTTAATCTTGAATCAGTCCAAATTATGCATTCTTGTATGGTACCTAGTATTCTTGTATTGGCGAAGAACAATTCATGGAACTTTTCTCCTAGGTCTGGTTTACACTTCTACGCTATATGCACTCTTTCCCGCAGCACTTGCTCAAGAAGTGCTTATTATTTTCTTGTGATGCATAAATCTGATCGCTTTTCATTCTCACAGATGTTTTGGAGTATGTTTCTTTGCTAATATTTTGAGCGTATATTTTTATAGCTTGCTTCGGTTCTTCCAGTTTCTGGAGACCATCCTGATATGCCTTTGACCGGATTTTTACCCCCCAAATCAAGGGGGTCGAGTCGGGGTAGTCGCCGGGCCAAGCACACCTTGTCTTCCGGCTGATTACGTGGCCACACAATGAGGTTGACGAACCGAGGATGACGTAGTCAACAGGTGTCGACTGTTGTTGACGCCTGACGGTGGTGATGATCAGTGCAGCTGGTGGCTCCAGCAGGATGGGGAGAAGTCCTCCCCCAGTCCTACCGCATGATTGTACAGCTGCAGCAACAGTCTCACGATCATGTCATCAGCCGGGAGACAAGGGAAGCTTGGCCCGCCCATTTTCTCGATCTGACCCCCACATCGATTTTGCGAGGATACCTCAGGTCAAAGGTTTATGTGGATGATCACCAGAAACTGGAAGAAAACGAAATAATCCATCATACGAGATAGTATAAAAATCAGCTAAGAAACGTGCTCGAAGTAATCAGTGATGTTTGAAAATGGAACGAGCCGAATTTTGTCTCTCGCACGACAAATGAGCACTTCTTGAGCACGTGCTGTGGTAAAGAGTGCATATAGCGTACAAATGTATCTCATGTTGGAACACAATCCATGAAATGTTCTTCCTAATAGGTGTAATGCAACAATGTCATATGTATGTGATGCATATTTTTCGATCTTATTAAAGTTAAAATGTGGTTCACTTTTCGTTTCAACCCTGTACTCCCTGTTTTGTTTCCTTAATTATTTGATATGGCTCCAATATATAATTGATTCGCTTTTGAGACTTGTGTATTGCGTTAGTATTAATCTTCTGTTGATTGCACTGGTGTTAACTCTGCGACATTTTGGATTGCAGAGAGGATGGCAAAGATGGTCTCAAGTTCTACACGGATCCAGACTATTTTTTCGAGCTGTGGAGACAAGACATGCTGAAAGAGAATGACAGACTCATCAACGAAAAAGGCAAAAAGGTGAGGCACTGCACAGTCGACAGATATGCTAAGCAGACTTGTGCCTGGATCTCGGAGTTGGATCTGTAACGTAAGTTATAGGCATACAATATATCAGAATCTGGATCTTTGTGGATCCCTTCCGCGGCGCGTGTGTAAATGCGAGAAGATCTGGAATTCTCTTGGAGGTCCTTCGCGCAAATGTAGGTCCCACCCGTTAAGTTATAGGCCAGTACAATATATGCAGGATCTGGATCTTTGTGGATCCCTTGGCTTATTGTGTCACTGGAACTGGTGTCTCATGTGGATCCCGGAAAACATGACACAGAGATCCGGATATCGGCTGGATCCCGGGATCCAGGCACATGCCTAGGCCTACCATTTTGCAAAATGGTGATGCCAAATGATCTGACGTCACCCCGGGAGTCGTCTCTCCCTCGTGGGTAATTCTTATTAGTAATGAAATCTTGGTATGTAGTCCAGACTTGCGCCTGGATCCCGAAGTTGGATCTGGAATCCCAGTGGATCCCTCGGCATCAAATGCATGGAGATCTGGGATCCTCCTGGATTCCTCGGCGTAAATCATAGATCCCACGGCATACAATATGTCAGGGTCTGGGATATTTGTGAATCCCTCGGCTTATTGTGTACCTGGATCTGGTGTCCCATGTGGATCCCGGAACACAGGCCACAGATATCGGGATTTCAGCGGGATCCCTAGATTCAGGCACATGTGTGATTGTGTGATGCCAAGGGACTCGCTTTCATGTATTTTTGTGAATAACATTAATTTAGCCCTAGACATAACCAGTGTGCAATATTTAGGTTGGTCATATAATTTTTTTCACCACCTCTTATCCGTATAGTGCTTGGTCTTAGCTGTGGGTTATAATTAATGTCCCAGCAGCGACAAAATTAGGACATCAGAGTGCAGTCGAATTTACAGATGAGCTGACCTCACATAAGTTTGAAGGATAATAATTGTATCTTACGCTAGTAAGAGTCGGTTACCGTTGTATGACCGCCGCAAATATAGGAGGGCAGTTTTGGCCAGTCGGGCAGCTAGTCAACTCAACTGCTTGCTACAGGCGGTCTCCGGCGTGGCTCGATGAACATTATATTGCAGCGTGCCCGCCAGCGCATGCAAAGGATCACATCGTCGTCACAATGTGTAACGCAAGTGTCACAAGAAACACAATGTGTCGCAATGTAACACAATGTAACACAGCCCGAGACAGCCGCGAACATGTGTCTCAGCGCGGCTCGTTTGTGCATCCTCGTCAGTGTGTCGCATTAGCTCATGACGTGTTACAGTGACAGTGTAGGACATGGTGTCGCGGTTTGTCACAATGTGTCGCATCTGTCATCTCACGGACATCACAGCGTGTCAAAACACGTCAGTATGTCAGAGGCTGGATCACCTGGGAAAATAAGTCAGTGCATTACAACGTGTCGCAGTTGGTGGCATCGGGTTACTAGGTGTCAGTTTGTCACAGCTTGACCCAAAACTTTGTACAAACTTGTGCCGGTCAACGTGTACACTTTTATGGGGAGTATCATTAAGAGGATGTCTGTAACCGTTTGATACAACAACTGATACTTACAAAACATGCATAATGCGCTAACACATTACTTATTGGATGCAGCCTTGCTGTGATGGAGAAGCTTCTAGATTAGTTTAAGTTGTGCACGCCTATAGGCTCATTTTCTAGGGGAATGCGTTTTTTACTGACCACCGCTAGAAAGCGACCGACCCTCCGCGGTCCTCCTTCCCCCCCTCGTCCTCCCTGTGTTCTGCCTCGGCTCGGGCTCGCTGCTCGGGCCGCAGCCGTCCGACATTCAGCTCGTTGTGCCGCGGGGTGGGGACTGGGGTGACCTGTCTCTCCACAGTGGCCGCGGGCCTCGCCCATCTGACCCCGTCTGACCCGTCTGACCGACTCGCCGTCCCGTTCCAGCCTCACCGGCCGCGTCACGATACCTCCTCGGGCGGCGGCGGCGGCGGCAGCGGTGGCGGTGGCGGCGGACGCCACAAGAAGCGGGTCCGCCAGGCGCAGAATACCCGCGAGCGTCACCGCCAGGTGGCCGAGGATCACGGCGAGTACATCAGTCCACAGCATCCTCCGCCGGGCAGGCCGAACGGTCACTCCTCGCACCAGGCATCGCCCACACAACTGCCGGTGAGACCTAGTCTAATTACACTGGGCGAGACGCCCGGCCGACACGCAGATGGGACGGGTCACCGGCCGACACGCAGACGGGACGGGCCGGACACCCGGGCAGAGACGGGTCACCGGCCGGACACCCGGGCAGAGACGGGTCACCGGCCGGACACTCGGGCAGAGACGGGTCACCGGCCGGACACTCGGGCAGAGACGGGTCACCGGCCGGACACCCGAGCAGAGACGGGTCACCGGCCGGACATCCGGGTAGAGACGGGTCACCGGCCGGACACCCGAGCAGAAACGGGTCACCGGCCGGACACTCGGGCAGAGACGGGTCACCGGCCGGACACCCGAGCAGAAACGGGTCACCGGCCGGACATCTGGGCAGAGACGGGCGGAGGCGAGCCGGGGTGGTTCCCCCGTCCGTCTTCAGACGGTCGCGATAGTCTCGCGGCTGTGGAGTCGTCTGGTGACGTGGTCTCCCCGGCCTCCTTTTTGAACTGTGTTCTGCTCAGGGAGAGATATATTATGTTTTTTTGTGTGTGTTTTGTTTTAGGGAAGTAAAATAATTTAATGTTACTTATGTTGGAAACAAAATATGCTCTGGTGTAGTCTAAGCAATAGGTCGTGCGACAGGCGACTTTTGAGTAGTGTTTAACACGTTGTATCGTCATGTTCACGCCGGTACTCTGAAATAATTACAATTTGGTTTTGAAATCAAGTGTAATTATTACCCACTTCGTTCGTGTTCGTGTTCGTGATCGTGATGGTTATTTATGTTGGCCAGATTTCGTACGACATTACAAGTATTATGGTTTCGCGGTTGCGAATACTGGCGTACTTCTGATGAGTGTGGGTTAACACGTTGTATCGTCATGTTCACGCCGGGTACTCTGAAATAATGCAATTCTGGTTTTGAAATCAAGTGTATCATTACTCACTTCTGCTTCGGGTTCGTGATGGTTATTTATGTTGGCCAGATTTCGTACGACATCGACTCGCCGTCTGCGCACGACTCTTCTCGACCGATCAGCATCGAGATGCGCCGGCGGCCGTCCAACGCGCCGCAGAGTCCGGAGAGCGGCGGCTCCCCGGCAGGCCGCGCCGTCAGCCGGGCCTTCTCCAGCCGGCCCTCCCAGCCGCCGCCGGCGCCGCCCAGTCACGAGGGCACGCCCAGCCGCGGCCGACTGCCGAGCGGCCGCGATTCTCTGCCGCCGCCGCCGCCGCCGCCGCCCGAGAACGGCGTGGGCGGGTACGCGGGGTACGAGCCGCGGCCGGGCTCGCCGGATCCACCGCCTCCTCCGTCGCCGTACGATCTGTCGGCCGAGTATCTGCTGCCGCCGCCGCCGCCCCCGACTGGGGCCGATGTGCTGCCGCCGCCGCCGCCGCCGCACCAGCCGCCACCACAGCACCAGCGGCCGACACTGGTGCACCCGGGTCAGGCGCCGCCGCCGCCCCCGCCGCCGCCTCCACCGCCGCCGCCGCCGCCTCCTCCGCCGCCGCCACCGCCACCGCCGCCACCGCCGGGAGGAATTGGAGGGCTGCTCAATGGCCTGGCGCTGGCGAAGGCAACGATCGGAGCTGGCGATGAAAATATGACGAACGGTGGCATGGTACGTTGGGTGGCAGTTGCCGAGCGCTCCACCAATGCTTCACTGTTTGTTGACCGAATCGGCGAACCAGTCATAAATGTATATTTCAAAATCACACATTGCGTTTCACGTTGGTTCACCGTATATTGGAGGTAATCGCTGCAAGCCTGCTCTAGATGTTTTCTATCTCACACTTGACCCACCGTTAAGTTCACTGACCTTCAATGTTGGTACACCATTCCGAATCTGTTTGTGAGCTCCGTGCTCCTGCCGGCTTCCTCTGAGGACTGACACCGGTCCCGTCCCCTGTGTGTGTGTCTGTGTGTTTCACAGAAGGCCTTGACGCCGCCGTCACAGATAGCTCCGCGCTCTAACATGATACCGCTGGACGATCCCCGCTGCGACCTGCTCAAGGCCATCAGAGACGGTCAGTGGCCCGGCGTTTAGGCCCGAGGCTGTTGCCGGGGGGGGGAGGGCTGCTTCAGTGGCAGGCGAATGATTTTTTCGCTCAGCAGCTTAAGATGCCGTTATCAGCCATCAACGTAACTAAGAAAGGAAGCCCAGTGTGTAAACATTGCGGATGGTATAGGTGACTATAGCTTTATGTTGATTATGACAAATAGGTATATTTTAGTAAGTTACATATCATGTAGGGACTTACGGTTCAATTTAATTAATTATATTATGTAGATCACACTGTCAGAATTAGCTGATGGTGGACTATTGTTGCTGGCCGGCTGACTCGTCAGCAGTTTGATGTCGACTAGATGGTTCCCCTTCCTTACACCGCGTGTCGCTCACTCTCCCCATATGTGCGCAGGCATCAAGCTCCGTAAGGTGGAGGACGTGGAGGAGCAGCAGCGCGCTCAGGCGCAGCCGCTTCACGACGTGGCCTCGATCCTGGCGCGCCGGGTCGCCATCGAGGTCGACTCCGACTCTGACTCGGAGACTGAGTCCGACTCGGACTGGGACGATGAGACCAGCGCCTAACCGCCGCGGCGGGAACGGCGCGCTCGCGAGGCACGCGCCGCAGTAGCCATCTGGCAGACTGCAGTGATGGGATCAGCACTCACGAAGGTCGCTAGACGTTGATTTAAGTGCCCAGGCAGCTCCCTGAAATGAGCCCGGAGCCCAGACTGTAAAGATGTATTTTTGGGCGTCCGATTTTTTGGATCGTCCTTGGGTTATCCGAATGTGAATTGAACTGAGTCGGCTCTGAGGCTTCGAATCGTCCGAGGCAGAGCACGAAGCGCATCCGGTGGCGGCGCCACTGATAACGATGGACCTGTGACGTCACTCGCCTGATTTATGACGTCACGTGGATGGTAACGGCACCGATCATCGCCCTGTGGATATAAGGTTGTGCTAGTCACCGGTATTTTCTATGGACGGCGTTCGCCGTAGATGTAAGCTAATCTGTGAATACAGTGTATGGACTATCACCGCACGTAGAGCGTAAGTCGGGGAGCTTATTCTCCGAGTCTTCTTATGGGAAAGTGGGACCAATGGGCGTTTTTTTCGTCGCGGTGTAGAGAAACTCGGCAATATCGCTCTTTCCTGTCGGCTGATTCCGCAGTGATCGCCAATACATGTGGGGCCATACTGTATCATGATTACTTAATCATACTTGTATCTATAATCCAGCGCCAATTCGACGGCGCGCTGCTAGTTTCCGACAATACACGATTATTTTCTCATTACCTCGAGTTTATATTGACGGGATCATTTCGTCAAACAATTGATATGTCGTGTGCGCAGCGAAAACATGGATATCGCTTCAGCCCATCCGCATGTCACTCAACTGAAGGGACACTATTTTCGGTGTATTCCACGACCGAACGCCACGATCAATTCGTTTATATTCCCCTTCGAATCGAGATTCCAGACACCCGCAATCGAATCGCTTTGCAACAGCTTGCCTCCATGTTAAATATCAAATTATCACCAGCCCATACATTTTATCGGTGAATATTCAAACTAGCAGGGCTTGGGACAACCCGAGGCCATAGGTATTGTTTTTTAAAGGCCTGATAGGGCCAGGGCCCTACCAATTTAACAGACCTATGACGTTGCATGGCAAGAATGACATTCAAATCTGTAAAGATAGCATTGGGGCCCTACCAATCATTTGCAGAAAATGACGCCTCTGCCCGAGACGTATTGGGACGGAGCGACGCTGACGCGATCCGGATTAGTCTGACCGGACTCGAGGCAGCTTGAGCATGCTGAGCGGGGGAGCCGCGCCAGACGTCCCCTCTCGGAGCGGGAGATCTGGCCGCCTTCTTGTGGCCATCCACGAACAACGACAAGCAATTCTTCGGTGGTCCCCGCACACTGCGGGATCCCTGGCAAACTAACGTGGACCGCTGGGATGGCCAAAGGAGGCATCCGCGCTACCCCAGACCAGAAGCTTCTGGCGGATGTCCGCACGTTGACCCGGGCCGTTGCCCGCGCTGCCACCAAACAGTGGCAAGAGCAATGGCCCGACAGCTTCTTTAAGCGAATCTTCGGGAGTCGACTGCCGCTCCCCATCTCCTGGGGAGGATCGAGACGCCGCCATATCGGTGCACCAACCAGATGAGAGCGGGCCACTGGGGGCGCTCGCTCCAATATCTGCACCGCATAGGCCGGTCCCCCTCCGCGGAGTGTCCACAGTGCTCCAACAGAGGGTGCGGTGGCGCCGTATGCCGCGAGGAGGCGGACGCCTGCGGAGCACGTACTCCTTCGTGCCGTCTTCGCCGGCGCCGCCTGCGGTTGACTGGCAGCATCCATCCGAACACTTCGCAGCTGCGGGACGCCGACCTTGTGGCTGCTTGTGCCGGCTACCATCGCCACAGGGAGCCGCTGGGCTATGGTCATCCTGGATGACCCAGGGGGAGCAACAACAACAAAAACAACGCATTGGGGCAATGATCAAGCGGCATATCACTGCCACCGCTCCTCTGCCATCAGTCGCGAATCCGGCTCACTATAAAGCAGGGTGGATGAGCCGTGCGTTTGTTTGTTGATTGGGTTTTAGGGCGCAACAACTACTTGGTTATTTTGCGCCCATGATGAGCCGTCACAGCCATGATGAGGCGTCACCTAACACGGCCGCTTGACGTGGCTCACGCGCTCACTCCAAACGGGCGCTACACACGCATTTCTAACATCGGTGTATTGGTGACGGTGGGAATACCAACATGAACGTGTTGTGTCTGTAAGGCACATTAGCTGCTGATCGTGACGTGCATTTGTTGTCAAACTCACTGGGCAATGACATGGTAAAGGCAACGCGGCTCCAGCGTTGGACAAGGCACTTGTCTTCGTCACATTAAACAACACGGCATGCAAATTGAACGCACTTTCAGAAAGCAGAACATACACTCACCAAGTAAACGAATCACAAGTCTTATGAGAATCACGGGATCAGCAGATCCATCAGCAGGCGCCAAAATG
Organism: Semibalanus balanoides; assembly: GCA_014673585.1. NCBI lineage: Eukaryota > Metazoa > Arthropoda > Thecostraca > Balanomorpha > Balanidae > Semibalanus > Semibalanus balanoides. The sequence continues at coordinate 9,979 of VOPJ01010866.1, forward strand.
GACTAAACAAATTATGGTAGTCAACACAGCCATTCAGTTCAATCACGTCAAACAGTGTATATACATGGCTCTTATAATCATGAGAACATTTTATCAACCATTCCATGACGTCATATTGAGCCGCCTCTACATGAATTACTAGATCCTAAATCATATCCTCGTATCGTGTAAAATACCAGTAAAGCTGTGCTTTGGTAGCGCATGCCACACGGTGTTAATACATACAAAAAAAAAACATCCAAAACAGAAGCTATAACCCATGACGCTACACATTCCAACGCAGTCAACAATATAAACCCGGTGAGTCCGGGCTTCTCATGAAGCCCATTCCCTACTACTGATATGATCAGTACGCGTCTTCCCTACAATCGGTGCAGAACAACCACAAAACAGCCGGTGACTGAGTAAAATTCTTTCACGTGTCCATACCCCTGATCCCGGCAGTGCACACGTCCCGATATTCCCTCTCCCAGTCGGTGATCCGTCCCGTCCAAGGGGACACCACCGACTCACAGCCAGATCCCGTCAGCGGCCCAGGTCCTCCGGTCGCAGCTGCGTCTCGCCCTCCTCTAGGTAGATGCGCCAGGCGCGGTGCAGCAGTGCCGCGCCCAGCCGGCGGCGCTGCTCAGTTGGCCACGCCTGCGCCGGCCCGTAGTAGTCGCCGCGGCGCACGTTCGTTAGGTTACGCAGGCCGAGCGCATCGATGAGCGCCGCCTCGCGCGTGAGCGCCTCGGCTGCCGTCCGGTGGTGGAACACGCTGAGGAGCGCCACGCCGGCGCCGGAGCGCCACACGGCGCGGATGTGCGCCACCTTGGCGCTGCCGTCCGGACCGGTGCCGGTCGCCTCCACCAGGTGACTGAACGGCCGGCTCTGCTGGCCCTTACCGACGTAGAACACGGCGGCGGCGAACGCGGCAAACGGCAGCTCGCCGCCGACCGGCCGCCGGCTCGTCACGCGCGGGTCCAGCAGCAGGTAGTTGAAACAGGAGCGGCGAGCTGCGGCGCCCTTCGGCGGCGCCCCTGCAAACGCAGCCTCCTCGAACGCCGGCGGTGGCGGCGGAGCGCCGGCGAGAGCGGCGTCCAGCTCAGGCGAGAAGTTGGCGGCGCGAGCCTCGAGCCGCGCCAGCCGGCGGCGGTACAGCGCCGCCGTGCTGCTGGTCACCGGGCCCGGGTCGTCGCCGACCTCGCGCAGTCGGCGCAACAGCTCGGCCTCGGGCGACGCGCCGGGCGGGGAGTGAACCGAGCCGCCGTCGTCGGCCGTCAGGTAGTCGTCGTCGTCGGAGACGAAATCGGACCAGCGCGACACCACGCTGCCGGCGTCGTCGCCGCGCGCCGAGCGGAGCGTGGAATCACCGCTCCTGCTGTTCTCGTCCACGGTGCTGAGGTCGTGGCCGCCGTAGCCACCACGCCGGGCGTTTCCGCTGTGTCCGCCGTGTTGGGCGGTGGGGCGGCCGGTCTGTGGCGGCGGCGCGGTCCAGTCACTGCCGCCGCCCGAGGTCAGCGTGCTGTCTGTGGTGTAGTCGTCCGGCTCCCAGGTGCCGTCCGTCCAGTCGGAGGAGTAGTCGGTGCTGGTGTGAGAGCTGCTGTCGCACAGACGCGCCACGTTCAGCACCCCGTCGGACACCATCAGCGAGGAGAGTCTGGCCTGCAGCTCGGTTAACTCATCCCGGCCTCCAGCAGGTCGCCGAGACATGGTATCGGCTGCAGCAGAGTCCTCTCGGCAGGCTGGTGAGTCCTCTCGGCAGGCAGCGGAGTCCTCTCGGCAGGCTGGTGAGTCCTCTCGGCAGGCAGCGGAGTCCTCTCGGCAGGATGGTGAGTCCTCTCGGCAGGCAGCGGAGTCCTCTCGGCAGGATGGTGAGTCCTCTCGGCAGGCTGGTGCTCACTGGAAAATGGCCAGTGCGATGGTGACAATCTCAGTAGTGCATGTAAGAAAGGTAGCTTGAATTAGTTATCAGATATTTATCAAGTGCTGGTATCTAATTTTGTACTCCTCAGGTGGAGTGGAGCTAACGGTTATGTTAGCTTCCCATGACTCAATTAAATGAATCCCTTTTATTAGCAGCAGGTGTGCAGTGTGCATTGCCCATGACATTTCTCAACTTGGCAGACAAATTTACATTTGATACAGCCCGACACAGTCAGGCATCCAAGTAGGGACAGCAGATGGCGATCGTCACTAGTGGGCCTGGGGGAGGCTTCCCAGGATCGCTCTAGCCAGTCAGGTCCCCAGATTTACATGGTTTTAACATTAACCCTATGCGGCTGGTCCCCAAACCCCTGGCTGGCCCTCCCTAACCCCTGCCTGACCCTTCTAAATTCCTGCTTGGCTCTCCACTAAAAAAATTGTGGTGACACCACCGCTGAACAGAAGGTAATCATTTAGGAACTACTTTGCAGTTGGGTTTTTGTCATTTGGTGATGATAATATGGGTTTAATGGTGCCACAGCTACTAGGCTATGTGGCATTTCATTTGCTACTTGATAGCCCAATCAAACCAATTTTACTTTTGATATTGTGCCTTTTGATATGGGAAGAAGCCAGGTGACATGAACAAGAGGTAGGTATGACAAACCTCTGATGCCACATTTTAATCATGTTAGGTGATAAAACTACTTTATAAAACTCAAATTTAAGAGCAATTTTAATATGCTTAAAATAGAGTGATGAACAAAGGCGAATCTGGAACAGTTGTTTGGGGGCCACAGGTGGTTTGGGGGGAGGGTGACAAATCTGAACGCCACATACAATTCTGAACTCATCAGATTTTGCTTGCTTATGCACCCGCCACCCATAGCTGATTTCAATAAAACAAACTTTCCTTGGTAAAAGTTCCTTATATTTTCTTCTATTAAAGGAAATAGGCCAATGAGCCAATTTCAGTCAGTTTGGTTGAGGGGGCAAATCCATGGCCTGTTTGGTACCTTAAATTCACCAGTAGTGATGCAATAATGATTAAGCTTATGTAGACCAATGCCAGGAAATAATTAAATGATTTCTACAGTTTTTGTGTTGCTAAATTTAAATAGTCAAATAAACTGCATGCACCAGGAATTGGTGATGTGAAAAATTGATTGTTTCTATGAAATACCAAGGACATGGACATTGGGCAAACAAAATAAATATCAATTGGCATATATTGAAGAAATAATATGTTTGAGCTAAAAAACTTAGAAACATTAGACAAGGAAGATTTAAGAGTCATAGAGAAAGTATACTCAATTATGAATACATAATCAGAAAAAAAAACATTTACCTTAGTACCTAGTACCCACTACCTACCAACAAATTGTATTTGTATTTGTATTTCACAACTTAGGGCCATCCACACACAATGTGGCTATTCTTAGCCCAGCGTCACGAGACGTAAAACAGTGGGTAGGTAAATGGGGTAAGCAGGGAGTTGTCATTCATACAAAGAGACATACCGGATAAAACGATGGTGAACGGTCTACAAAACTATGCATTCACAGATTGTATAAAAATATACATAAAATGGTAATAAAAAACAGTATCAAAGACAGAGCATGAACAAAGCTTACCATCTTTTATACTTTTATAAACACCTGCAAGTTCTTTTTAATGAATCGAGTCTCAGAGCAATCAGTTCGGTTGGTAATCCATTGTACAGGCGAGGGACACGGTAGGCAAACTCGTTGTTATAGGGCCTTGGGCAAACTGACGTCTGCCAGCTTCAGTACGGATCCGAGGTAGATGGAGCTGATTGTCCTGACGTG